>CAMAOD020000293.1:147500-265000 GCA_945859595.2 Megachile willughbiella
CAGAGACAGAGACAGAGACAGAGACATAGACAGACACAGAGACGGAGGCAGAGACCGAGACAGAGACAGAGACGGAGACAGAGGCAGAGACAGAGACAGAGACAGAGACAGAGACAGAGACAGAGACAGAGACAGAGACAGAGACAGAGACAGAGACAGAGACAGAGACAGAGACAGAGACAGAGACAGAGACAGAGACAGAGACGGAGACAGAGACAGAGACAGAGACGGAGACAAAGACAGAGACAGAGGGAGAGACAGCGGCAGAGACAGAGACAGAGACAGAGACAGAGACAGAGACAGAGACAGAGACATAGACAGACACAGAGACGGAGACAAAGACCGAGACAGAGACAGAGACGGAGACAGAGGCAGAGACGGAGGCAGAGACAGAGACAGAGGAATAGACAGAGAGAGAGACAGAGGAATAGACAGAGACAGAGACAGAAACAGCGACAGGCACAGGGAGAGGGACAGGGTCAGAGACAGAGACAGAGGATTAGACAGAGACAGAGACAGAAACAGCGACAGGCACAGGGAGAGGGACAGGGACAGAGACAGAGACAGAGACAGAGACAGAGACAGAGACAGAGACAGAGACAGAGACAGAGACAGAGACAGAGACAGAGGACGAGACAGCGACGGAGACAGAGACAGAGACAGAGACAGAGACAGAGACAGAGACAGAGACAGAGACAGAGACAGAGACAGAGACAGAGACAGAGACAGAGACAGAGACAGAGACAGAGACAGAGACGGAGACGGAGACAGAGACAGAGACAGAGACAGAGACGGAGACAAAGACAGAGACAGAGGGAGAGACAGCGGCAGAGACAGAGACAGAGACAGAGACAGGGACAGAGACAGAGACAGAGACAGAGACATAGACAGACACAGAGACGGAGACAAAGACCGAGACAGAGACAGAGACGGAGACAGAGGCAGAGACAGAGCCAGGGACAGAGACTGAGACAGAGACAGAGGCAGAGACAGCGACAGAGACAGAGACAGAGACAGAGACAGAGACAGAGACAGAGACAGAGACAGAGACAGAGACAGAGACAGAGACTGGGCGGAGACAGAGGCAGAGACAGAGACAGAGACAGAAACAGAGACAGAGACAGAGATAGAGACAGAGACAGAGACAGAGACAGAGACAGAGACAGAGACAGAGACAGAGACAGAGACAGAGACAGAGACAGAGACAGAGACAGAGACAGAGACAGAGACAGAGACAGAGACAGAGACAGACACAGAGACGGAGACAAAGACAGAGACAGAGGGAGAGACAGAGACAGAGACAGAGACAGAGACAGAGACAGAGACACAGACAGAGACAGAGACAGAGACAGAGACAGAGACAGAGACATAGACAGACACAGAGACGGAGACAGAGACCGAGACAGAGACAGAGACGGAGACAGAGGCAGAGACAGAGCCAGGGACAGAGACGGAGACGGAGATAGAGGCAGAGACAGAGACAGTGACGGAGACAGAGGCAGAGACAGAGCCAGGGACGGAGACAGAGACAGAGACAGAGACAGAGACAGAGACAGAGACGGAGACAAAGACCGAGACAGAGACAAAGACAGAGGCAGAGACGGAGACAGAGACAGAGACAGAGGAATAGACAGAGAGAGAGACAGAGGAATAGACAGAGACAGAGACAGAAACAGCGACAGGCACAGGGAGAGGGACAGGGTCAGAGACAGAGACAGAGGATTAGACAGAGACAGAGACAGAAACAGCGACAGGCACAGGGAGAGGGACAGGGACAGAGACAGAGACAGAGACAGAGACAGAGACAGAGGAAGAGACAGCGACAGAGACAGAGACAGAGACAGAGACAGAGACAGAGACAGAGACAGAGACAGAGACAGAGACAGAGACAGAGACAGAGACAGAGACAGAGACAGAGACAGAGACAGAGACAGAGACAGACACAGAGACGGAGACAAAGACCGAGACAGAGACAGAGACGGAGACAGAGGCAGAGACAGAGCCAGGGACAGAGACGGAGACAGAGACAGAGGAAGAGACAGCGACAGAGAAAGAGACAGAGACAGAGACAGAGACAGAGACAGAGACAGAGACAGAGACAGAGACAGAGGCAGAGACAGAGACAGAGACAGAGACAGAGACAGAGACAGAGACAGAGACAGAGACAGAGACAGAGACAGAGACAGAGACAGAGACAGAGACAGAGACAGAGACAGAGACAGAGACAGAGACAGAGACGGAGGCAGAGACAGAGACAGAGACAGAGACAGAGACGGAGACAAAGACAGAGATAGAGGGAGAGACAGCGGCAGAGACAGAGACAGAGACAGAGACAGAGACAGAGACAGAGACAGAGACATAGACAGACACAGAGACGGAGACAAAGACCGAGACAGAGACAGAGACGGAGACAGAGGCAGCGACAGAGCCAGGGACAGAGACTGAGACAGAGACAGAGGCAGAGACAGCGACAGAGAGAGAGACAGAGACAGAGACAGAGACAGAGACAGAGACAGAGACAGAGACAGAGACAGAGACAGAGACAGGGCGGAGACAGAGGCAGAGACAGAGACAGAGACAGAGACAGAGACAGAGACAGAGATAGAGACAGAGACAGAGACAGAGACAGAGACAGAGACAGAGACAGAGACAGAGACAGAGACAGAGACAGAGACAGAGACAGAGACAGAGACAGAGACAGAGACAGAGACAGAGACGGAGGGAGAGACAGAGACAGAGAGAGAGACAGAGACAGAGACAGAGACAGAGACAGAGACAGAGACAGAGACATAGACAGACACAGAGACGGAGGCAGAGACCGAGACAGAGACAGAGACGGAGACAGAGGCAGAGACAGAGACAGAGACAGAGACAGAGACAGAGACAGAGACAGAGACAGAGACAGAGACAGAGACAGAGACAGAGACAGAGACAGAGACAGAGACAGAGACAGAGACAGAGACAGAGACGGAGACAGAGACAGAGACAGAGACGGAGACAAAGACAGAGACAGAGGGAGAGACAGCGGCAGAGACAGAGACAGAGACAGAGACAGAGACAGAGACAGAGACAGAGACATAGACAGACACAGAGACGGAGACAAAGACCGAGACAGAGACAGAGACGGAGACAGAGGCAGAGACAGAGCCAGGGACAGAGACTGAGACAGAGACAGAGGCAGAGACAGCGACAGAGACAGAGACAGAGACAGAGACAGAGACAGAGACAGAGACAGGGCGGAGACAGAGGCAGAGACAGAGACAGAGACAGAGACACAGACAGAGACAGAGACAGAGATAGAGACAGAGACAGAGACAGAGACAGAGACAGAGACAGAGACAGAGACAGAGACAGAGACAGAGACAGAGACAGAGACAGAGAGAGAGACAGAGACAGAGACAGAGACAGAGACAGAGACAGAGACAGAGACAGAGACAGAGACAGAGACAGAGACAGAGACGGAGACGGAGACGGAGGCAGAGACAGAGACAGAGGAATAGACAGAGAGAGAGACAGAGGAATAGACAGAGACAGAGACAGAAACAGCGACAGGCACAGGGAGAGGGACAGGGTCAGAGACAGAGACAGAGGATTAGACAGAGACAGAGACAGAAACAGCGACAGGCACAGGGAGAGGGACAGGGACAGAGACAGAGACAGAGACAGAGACAGAGACAGAGACAGAGACAGAGACAGAGACAGAGACAGAGACAGAGACAGAGGACGAGACAGCGACGGAGACAGAGACAGAGACAGAGACAGAGACAGAGACAGAGACAGAGACAGAGACAGAGACAGAGACAGAGACAGAGACAGAGACAGAGACAGAGACAGAGACAGAGACAGAGACAGAGACAGAGACGGAGACAGAGACAGAGACAGAGACAGAGACGGAGACAAAGACAGAGACAGAGGGAGAGACAGCGGCAGAGACAGAGACAGAGACAGAGACAGGGACAGAGACAGAGACAGAGACAGAGACATAGACAGACACAGAGACGGAGACAAAGACCGAGACAGAGACAGAGACGGAGACAGAGGCAGAGACAGAGCCAGGGACAGAGACTGAGACAGAGACAGAGGCAGAGACAGCGACAGAGACAGAGACAGAGACAGAGACAGAGACAGAGACAGAGACAGAGACAGAGACAGAGACAGAGACAGAGACTGGGCGGAGACAGAGGCAGAGACAGAGACAGAGACAGAAACAGAGACAGAGACAGAGATAGAGACAGAGACAGAGACAGAGACAGAGACAGAGACAGAGACAGAGACAGAGACAGAGACAGAGACAGAGACAGAGACAGAGACAGAGACAGAGACAGAGACAGAGACAGACACAGAGACGGAGACAAAGACAGAGACAGAGGGAGAGACAGAGACAGAGACAGAGACAGAGACAGAGACAGAGACACAGACAGAGACAGAGACAGAGACAGAGACAGAGACATAGACAGACACAGAGACGGAGACAGAGACCGAGACAGAGACAGAGACGGAGACAGAGGCAGAGACAGAGCCAGGGACAGAGACGGAGACGGAGATAGAGGCAGAGACAGAGACAGTGACGGAGACAGAGGCAGAGACAGAGCCAGGGACGGAGACAGAGACAGAGACAGAGACAGAGACAGAGACAGAGACGGAGACAAAGACCGAGACAGAGACAAAGACAGAGGCAGAGACGGAGACAGAGACAGAGACAGAGGAATAGACAGAGAGAGAGACAGAGGAATAGACAGAGACAGAGACAGAAACAGCGACAGGCACAGGGAGAGGGACAGGGTCAGAGACAGAGACAGAGGATTAGACAGAGACAGAGACAGAAACAGCGACAGGCACAGGGAGAGGGACAGGGACAGAGACAGAGACAGAGACAGAGACAGAGACAGAGGAAGAGACAGCGACAGAGACAGAGACAGAGACAGAGACAGAGACAGAGACAGAGACAGAGACAGAGACAGAGACAGAGACAGAGACAGAGACAGAGACAGAGACAGAGACAGAGACAGAGACAGACACAGAGACGGAGACAAAGACCGAGACAGAGACAGAGACGGAGACAGAGGCAGAGACAGAGCCAGGGACAGAGACGGAGACAGAGACAGAGGAAGAGACAGCGACAGAGAAAGAGACAGAGACAGAGACAGAGACAGAGACAGAGACAGAGACAGAGACAGAGACAGAGGCAGAGACAGAGACAGAGACAGAGACAGAGACAGAGACAGAGACAGAGACAGAGACAGAGACAGAGACGGAGACAAAGGCCGAGACAGAGACAGAGACCGAGACAGAGACAAAGACAGAGACAGAGACGGAGACAGAGACAGAGACAGAGACAGAGACAGAGACAGAGACAGAGAGAGAGACAGAGACAGAGACAGAGACAGAGACAGAGACAGAGACAGAGACAGAGACAGAGACAGAGACAGAGACAGAGACAGAGGCAGAGACAGAGACAGAGACAGAGACAGAGACAGAGACAGAGACAGAGACAGAGACAGAGACAGAGACAGAGACGGAGACAAAGGCCGAGACAGAGACAGAGACCGAGACAGAGACAAAGACAGAGACAGAGACGGAGACAGAGACAGAGACGGAGGAATAGACAGAGACAGAGACAGAGGAATAGACAGAGACAGAGGAATAGACAGAGACAGAGACAGAAACAGCGACAGGCACAGGGAGAGGGACAGGGTCAGAGACAGAGACAGAGGATTAGACAGAGACAGAGACAGAAACAGCGACAGGCACAGGGAGAGGGACAGGGACAGAGACAGAGACAGAGACAGAGACAGAGACAGAGACAGAGACAGAGACAGAGACAGAGACAGAGACAGAGACAGAGACAGAGACAGAGACAGAGACAGAGACAGAGACAGAGACAGAGACAGAGACAGAGACAGAGACAGAGACAGAGACAGAGACAGAGACAGAGACAGAGACAGAGACAGACACAGAGACAGAGACAGAGACAGAGACAGAGACAGAGACAGAGACAGAGACGGAGACAAAGACAGAGACAGAGGGAGAGACAGAGACAGAGACAGAGACAGAGACAGAGACAGAGACAGAGACAGAGACAGAGACAGAGACAGAGACAGAGACATAGACAGACACAGAGACGGAGACAGAGACCGAGACAGAGACAGAGACGGAGACAGGGGCAGAGACAGAGACAGAGACAGAGACAGAGACAGAGACAGAGACAGAGACAGAGACAGAGACAGAGACGGAGACAGAGACAGAGACAGAGACGGAGACAAAGACAGAGACAGAGGGAGAGACAGCGGCAGAGACAGAGACAGAGACAGCGGCAGAGACAGAGACAGAGACAGAGACATAGACAGACACAGAGACGGAGACAAAGACCGAGACAGAGACAGAGACGGAGACAGAGGCAGAGACAGAGCCAGGGACAGAGACAGAGACAGACACAGAGACAGAGACAGAGACGGAGACAGAGACAGAGACAGAGACAGAGACAGAGACAGAGACAGAGACAGAGACAGAGACAGAGACAGAGACAGAGACAGAGACAGAGACAGAGACAGAGACAAAGACATAGACAGACACAGAGACGGAGACAAAGACCGAGACAGAGACAGAGACGGAGACAGAGGCAGCGACAGAGCCAGGGACGGAGACTGAGACAGAGACAGAGGCAGAGACAGCGACAGAGAGAGAGACAGAGACAGAGACAGAGACAGAGACAGAGACAGAGACAGAGACAGAGACAGAGACAGGGCGGAGACAGAGGCAGAGACAGAGACAGAGACAGAGACAGAGACAGAGACAGAGATAGAGACAGAGACAGAGACAGAGACAGAGACAGAGACAGAGACAGAGACAGAGACAGAGACAGAGACAGAGACAGAGACAGAGACAGAGACAGAGACAGAGACATAGACAGACACAGAGACGGAGGCAGAGACCGAGACAGAGACAGAGACGGAGACAGAGGCAGAGACAGAGACAGAGACAGAGACAGAGACAGAGACAGAGACAGAGACAGAGACAGAGACAGAGACAGAGACAGAGACAGAGACAGAGACAGAGACAGAGACAGAGACAGAGACAGAGACAGAGACGGAGACAGAGACAGAGACAGAGACGGAGACAAAGACAGAGACAGAGGGAGAGACAGCGGCAGAGACAGAGACAGAGACAGAGACAGAGACAGAGACAGAGACAGAGACATAGACAGACACAGAGACGGAGACAAAGACCGAGACAGAGACAGAGACGGAGACAGAGGCAGAGACAGAGCCAGGGACAGAGACTGAGACAGAGACAGAGGCAGAGACAGCGACAGAGACAGAGACAGAGACAGAGACAGAGACAGAGACAGAGACAGGGCGGAGACAGAGGCAGAGACAGAGACAGAGACAGAGACACAGACAGAGACAGAGACAGAGATAGAGACAGAGACAGAGACAGAGACAGAGACAGAGACAGAGACAGAGACAGAGACAGAGACAGAGACAGAGACAGAGAGAGAGACAGAGACAGAGACAGAGACAGAGACAGAGACAGAGACAGAGACAGAGACGGAGACGGAGACGGAGGCAGAGACAGAGACAGAGGAATAGACAGAGAGAGAGACAGAGGAATAGACAGAGACAGAGACAGAAACAGCGACAGGCACAGGGAGAGGGACAGGGTCAGAGACAGAGACAGAGGATTAGACAGAGACAGAGACAGAAACAGCGACAGGCACAGGGAGAGGGACAGGGACAGAGACAGAGACAGAGACAGAGACAGAGACAGAGACAGAGACAGAGACAGAGACAGAGACAGAGACAGAGACAGAGGACGAGACAGCGACGGAGACAGAGACAGAGACAGAGACAGAGACAGAGACAGAGACAGAGACAGAGACAGAGACAGAGACAGAGACAGAGACAGAGACAGAGACAGAGACAGAGACAGAGACAGAGACGGAGACGGAGACAGAGACAGAGACAGAGACAGAGACGGAGACAAAGACAGAGACAGAGGGAGAGACAGCGGCAGAGACAGAGACAGAGACAGAGACAGGGACAGAGACAGAGACAGAGACAGAGACATAGACAGACACAGAGACGGAGACAAAGACCGAGACAGAGACAGAGACGGAGACAGAGGCAGAGACAGAGCCAGGGACAGAGACTGAGACAGAGACAGAGGCAGAGACAGCGACAGAGACAGAGACAGAGACAGAGACAGAGACAGAGACAGAGACAGAGACAGAGACAGAGACAGAGACAGAGACTGGGCGGAGACAGAGGCAGAGACAGAGACAGAGACAGAAACAGAGACAGAGACAGAGATAGAGACAGAGACAGAGACAGAGACAGAGACAGAGACAGAGACAGAGACAGAGACAGAGACAGAGACAGAGACAGAGACAGAGACAGAGACAGAGACAGAGACAGAGACAGAGACAGAGACAGAGACAGACACAGAGACGGAGACAAAGACAGAGACAGAGGGAGAGACAGAGACAGAGACAGAGACAGAGACAGAGACAGAGACACAGACAGAGACAGAGACAGAGACAGAGACAGAGACATAGACAGACACAGAGACGGAGACAGAGACCGAGACAGAGACAGAGACGGAGACAGAGGCAGAGACAGAGCCAGGGACAGAGACGGAGACGGAGATAGAGGCAGAGACAGAGACAGTGACGGAGACAGAGGCAGAGACAGAGCCAGGGACGGAGACAGAGACAGAGACAGAGACAGAGACAGAGACAGAGACGGAGACAAAGACCGAGACAGAGACAAAGACAGAGGCAGAGACGGAGACAGAGACAGAGACAGAGGAATAGACAGAGAGAGAGACAGAGGAATAGACAGAGACAGAGACAGAAACAGCGACAGGCACAGGGAGAGGGACAGGGTCAGAGACAGAGACAGAGGATTAGACAGAGACAGAGACAGAAACAGCGACAGGCACAGGGAGAGGGACAGGGACAGAGACAGAGACAGAGACAGAGACAGAGACAGAGACAGAGGAAGAGACAGCGACAGAGACAGAGACAGAGACAGAGACAGAGACAGAGACAGAGACAGAGACAGAGACAGAGACAGAGACAGAGACAGAGACAGAGACAGAGACAGAGACAGAGACAGAGACAGAGACAGAGACAGACACAGAGACGGAGACAAAGACCGAGACAGAGACAGAGACGGAGACAGAGGCAGAGACAGAGCCAGGGACAGAGACGGAGACAGAGACAGAGGAAGAGACAGCGACAGAGAAAGAGACAGAGACAGAGACAGAGACAGAGACAGAGACAGAGACAGAGACAGAGACAGAGGCAGAGGCAGAGACAGCGACAGAGAGAGAGACAGAGACAGAGACAGAGACAGAGACAGAGACAGAGACAGAGACAGAGACAGAGACAGAGACAGGGCGGAGACAGAGGCAGAGACAGAGACAGAGACAGAGACAGAGACAGAGACAGAGATAGAGACAGAGACAGAGACAGAGACAGAGACAGAGACAGAGACAGAGACAGAGACAGAGACAGAGACAGAGACAGAGACAGAGACAGAGACAGAGACAGAGACAGAGACAGAGACGGAGGGAGAGACAGAGACAGAGAGAGAGACAGAGACAGAGACAGAGACAGAGACAGAGACAGAGACAGAGACATAGACAGACACAGAGACGGAGGCAGAGACCGAGACAGAGACAGAGACGGAGACAGAGGCAGAGACAGAGACAGAGACAGAGACAGAGACAGAGACAGAGACAGAGACAGAGACAGAGACAGAGACAGAGACAGAGACAGAGACAGAGACAGAGACAGAGACAGAGACAGAGACAGAGACGGAGACAGAGACAGAGACAGAGACGGAGACAAAGACAGAGACAGAGGGAGAGACAGCGGCAGAGACAGAGACAGAGACAGAGACAGAGACAGAGACAGAGACAGAGACATAGACAGACACAGAGACGGAGACAAAGACCGAGACAGAGACAGAGACGGAGACAGAGGCAGAGACAGAGCCAGGGACAGAGACTGAGACAGAGACAGAGGCAGAGACAGCGACAGAGACAGAGACAGAGACAGAGACAGAGACAGAGACAGAGACAGGGCGGAGACAGAGGCAGAGACAGAGACAGAGACAGAGACACAGACAGAGACAGAGACAGAGATAGAGACAGAGACAGAGACAGAGACAGAGACAGAGACAGAGACAGAGACAGAGACAGAGACAGAGACAGAGACAGAGACAGAGAGAGAGACAGAGACAGAGACAGAGACAGAGACAGAGACAGAGACAGAGACAGAGACAGAGACAGAGACAGAGACAGAGACGGAGACGGAGACGGAGGCAGAGACAGAGACAGAGGAATAGACAGAGAGAGAGACAGAGGAATAGACAGAGACAGAGACAGAAACAGCGACAGGCACAGGGAGAGGGACAGGGTCAGAGACAGAGACAGAGGATTAGACAGAGACAGAGACAGAAACAGCGACAGGCACAGGGAGAGGGACAGGGACAGAGACAGAGACAGAGACAGAGACAGAGACAGAGACAGAGACAGAGACAGAGACAGAGACAGAGACAGAGACAGAGGACGAGACAGCGACGGAGACAGAGACAGAGACAGAGACAGAGACAGAGACAGAGACAGAGACAGAGACAGAGACAGAGACAGAGACAGAGACAGAGACAGAGACAGAGACAGAGACAGAGACAGAGACAGAGACAGAGACAGAGACAGAGACAGAGACGGAGACAGAGACAGAGACAGAGACAGAGACGGAGACAAAGACAGAGACAGAGGGAGAGACAGCGGCAGAGACAGAGACAGAGACAGAGACAGGGACAGAGACAGAGACAGAGACAGAGACATAGACAGACACAGAGACGGAGACAAAGACCGAGACAGAGACAGAGACGGAGACAGAGGCAGAGACAGAGCCAGGGACAGAGACTGAGACAGAGACAGAGGCAGAGACAGCGACAGAGACAGAGACAGAGACAGAGACAGAGACAGAGACAGAGACAGAGACAGAGACAGAGACAGAGACAGAGACTGGGCGGAGACAGAGGCAGAGACAGAGACAGAGACAGAAACAGAGACAGAGACAGAGATAGAGACAGAGACAGAGACAGAGACAGAGACAGAGACAGAGACAGAGACAGAGACAGAGACAGAGACAGAGACAGAGACAGAGACAGAGACAGAGACAGAGACAGAGACAGACACAGAGACGGAGACAAAGACAGAGACAGAGGGAGAGACAGAGACAGAGACAGAGACAGAGACAGAGACAGAGACACAGACAGAGACAGAGACAGAGACAGAGACAGAGACATAGACAGACACAGAGACGGAGACAGAGACCGAGACAGAGACAGAGACGGAGACAGAGGCAGAGACAGAGCCAGGGACAGAGACGGAGACGGAGATAGAGGCAGAGACAGAGACAGTGACGGAGACAGAGGCAGAGACAGAGCCAGGGACGGAGACAGAGACAGAGACAGAGACAGAGACAGAGACAGAGACGGAGACAAAGACCGAGACAGAGACAAAGACAGAGGCAGAGACGGAGGAATAGACAGAGACAGAGACAGAGGAATAGACAGAGACAGAGGAATAGACAGAGACAGAGACAGAAACAGCGACAGGCACAGGGAGAGGGACAGGGTCAGAGACAGAGACAGAGGATTAGACAGAGACAGAGACAGAAACAGCGACAGGCACAGGGAGAGGGACAGGGACAGAGACAGAGACAGAGACAGAGACAGAGACAGAGACAGAGACAGAGACAGAGACAGAGACAGAGACAGAGACAGAGACAGAGACAGAGACAGAGACAGAGACAGAGACAGAGACAGAGACAGAGACAGAGACAGAGACAGAGACAGAGACAGAGACAGAGACAGAGACAGAGACAGAGACAGAGACAGACACAGAGACAGAGACAGAGACAGAGACAGAGACAGAGACAGAGACAGAGACAGAGACGGAGACAAAGACAGAGACAGAGGGAGAGACAGAGACAGAGACAGAGACAGAGACAGAGACAGAGACAGAGACAGAGACAGAGACAGAGACAGAGACAGAGACATAGACAGACACAGAGACGGAGACAGAGACCGAGACAGAGACAGAGACGGAGACAGGGGCAGAGACAGAGACAGAGACAGAGACAGAGACAGAGACAGAGACAGAGACAGAGACAGAGACAGAGACAGAGACGGAGACAGAGACAGAGACAGAGACGGAGACAAAGACAGAGACAGAGGGAGAGACAGCGGCAGAGACAGAGACAGAGACAGCGGCAGAGACAGAGACAGAGACAGAGACATAGACAGACACAGAGACGGAGACAAAGACCGAGACAGAGACAGAGACGGAGACAGAGGCAGAGACAGAGCCAGGGACAGAGACAGAGACAGACACAGAGACAGAGACAGAGACGGAGACAGAGACAGAGACAGAGACAGAGACAGAGACAGAGACAGAGACAGAGACAGAGACAGAGACAGAGACAGAGACAGAGACAGAGACAGAGACAGAGACAAAGACATAGACAGACACAGAGACGGAGACAAAGACCGAGACAGAGACAGAGACGGAGACAGAGGCAGCGACAGAGCCAGGGACGGAGACTGAGACAGAGACAGAGGCAGAGACAGCGACAGAGAGAGAGACAGAGACAGAGACAGAGACAGAGACAGAGACAGAGACAGAGACAGAGACAGAGACAGAGACAGGGCGGAGACAGAGGCAGAGACAGAGACAGAGACAGAGACAGAGACAGAGACAGAGATAGAGACAGAGACAGAGACAGAGACAGAGACAGAGACAGAGACAGAGACAGAGACAGAGACAGAGACAGAGACAGAGACAGAGACAGAGACAGAGACAGAGACGGAGGGAGAGACAGAGACAGAGAGAGAGACAGAGACAGAGACAGAGACAGAGACAGAGACAGAGACAGAGACATAGACAGACACAGAGACGGAGGCAGAGACCGAGACAGAGACAGAGACGGAGACAGAGGCAGAGACAGAGACAGAGACAGAGACAGAGACAGAGACAGAGACAGAGACAGAGACAGAGACAGAGACAGAGACAGAGACAGAGACAGAGACAGAGACAGAGACAGAGACGGAGACGGAGACAAAGACCGAGACAGAGACAAAGACAGAGGCAGAGACGGAGACAGAGACAGAGACAGAGGAATAGACAGAGAGAGAGACAGAGGAATAGACAGAGACAGAGACAGAAACAGCGACAGGCACAGGGAGAGGGACAGGGTCAGAGACAGAGACAGAGGATTAGACAGAGACAGAGACAGAAACAGCGACAGGCACAGGGAGAGGGACAGGGACAGAGACAGAGACAGAGACAGAGACAGAGACAGAGACAGAGACAGAGACAGAGACAGAGACAGAGACAGAGACAGAGACAGAGACAGAGACATAGACAGACACAGAGACGGAGGCAGAGGCCGAGACAGAGACAGAGACGGAGACAGAGGCAGAGACAGAGACAGAGACAGAGACAGAGACAGAGACAGAGACAGAGACAGAGACAGAGACAGAGACAGAGACAGAGACAGAGACAGAGACAGAGACAGAGACAGAGACAGAGACGGAGACAGAGACAGAGACAGAGACGGAGACAAAGACAGAGACAGAGGGAGAGACAGCGGCAGAGACAGAGACAGAGACAGAGACAGAGACAGAGACAGAGACAGAGACATAGACAGACACAGAGACGGAGACAAAGACCGAGACAGAGACAGAGACGGAGACAGAGGCAGAGACAGAGCCAGGGACAGAGACTGAGACAGAGACAGAGGCAGAGACAGCGACAGAGACAGAGACAGAGACAGAGACAGAGACAGAGACAGAGACAGGGCGGAGACAGAGGCAGAGACAGAGACAGAGACAGAGACACAGACAGAGACAGAGACAGAGACGGAGGCAGAGACAGAGACAGAGACAGAGACAGAGACGGAGACAAAGACAGAGATAGAGGGAGAGACAGCGGCAGAGACAGAGACAGAGACAGAGACAGAGACAGAGACAGAGACAGAGACATAGACAGACACAGAGACGGAGACAAAGACCGAGACAGAGACAGAGACGGAGACAGAGGCAGCGACAGAGCCAGGGACGGAGACTGAGACAGAGACAGAGGCAGAGACAGCGACAGAGAGAGAGACAGAGACAGAGACAGAGACAGAGACAGAGACAGAGACAGAGACAGAGACAGAGACAGAGACAGGGCGGAGACAGAGGCAGAGACAGAGACAGAGACAGAGACAGAGACAGAGACAGAGATAGAGACAGAGACAGAGACAGAGACAGAGACAGAGACAGAGACAGAGACAGAGACAGAGACAGAGACAGAGACAGAGACAGAGACAGAGACAGAGACAGAGACAGAGACAGAGACAGAGACAGAGACAGAGACGGAGGGAGAGACAGAGACAGAGAGAGAGACAGAGACAGAGACAGAGACAGAGACAGAGACAGAGACAGAGACATAGACAGACACAGAGACGGAGGCAGAGGCCGAGACAGAGACAGAGACGGAGACAGAGGCAGAGACAGAGACAGAGACAGAGACAGAGACAGAGACAGAGACAGAGACAGAGACAGAGACAGAGACAGAGACAGAGACAGAGACAGAGACAGAGACAGAGACAGAGACGGAGACAGAGACAGAGACAGAGACGGAGACAAAGACAGAGACAGAGGGAGAGACAGCGGCAGAGACAGAGACAGAGACAGAGACAGAGACAGAGACAGAGACAGAGACAGAGACATAGACAGACACAGAGACGGAGACAAAGACCGAGACAGAGACAGAGACGGAGACAGAGGCAGAGACAGAGCCAGGGACAGAGACTGAGACAGAGACAGAGGCAGAGACAGCGACAGAGACAGAGACAGAGACAGAGACAGAGACAGAGACAGAGACAGGGCGGAGACAGAGGCAGAGACAGAGACAGAGACAGAGACACAGACAGAGACAGAGACAGAGATAGAGACAGAGACAGAGACAGAGACAGAGACAGAGACAGAGACAGAGACAGAGACAGAGACAGAGACAGAGACAGAGAGAGAGACAGAGACAGAGACAGAGACAGAGACAGAGACAGAGACAGAGACAGAGACAGAGACAGAGACAGAGACAGAGACAGAGACGGAGACGGAGACGGAGGCAGAGACAGAGACAGAGGAATAGACAGAGAGAGAGACAGAGGAATAGACAGAGACAGAGACAGAAACAGCGACAGGCACAGGGAGAGGGACAGGGTCAGAGACAGAGACAGAGGATTAGACAGAGACAGAGACAGAAACAGCGACAGGCACAGGGAGAGGGACAGGGACAGAGACAGAGACAGAGACAGAGACAGAGACAGAGACAGAGACAGAGACAGAGACAGAGACAGAGACAGAGACAGAGGACGAGACAGCGACGGAGACAGAGACAGAGACAGAGACAGAGACAGAGACAGAGACAGAGACAGAGACAGAGACAGAGACAGAGACAGAGACAGAGACAGAGACAGAGACGGAGACGGAGACAGAGACAGAGACAGAGACAGAGACGGAGACAAAGACAGAGACAGAGGGAGAGACAGCGGCAGAGACAGAGACAGAGACAGAGACAGGGACAGAGACAGAGACAGAGACAGAGACATAGACAGACACAGAGACGGAGACAAAGACCGAGACAGAGACAGAGACGGAGACAGAGGCAGAGACAGAGCCAGGGACAGAGACAGAGACAGAGACAGAGACAGAGACAGAGACAGAGACAGAGACAGAGACAGAGACAGAGACAGAGACTGGGCGGAGACAGAGGCAGAGACAGAGACAGAGACAGAAACAGAGACAGAGACAGAGATAGAGACAGAGACAGAGACAGAGACAGAGACAGAGACAGAGACAGAGACAGAGACAGAGACAGAGACAGAGACAGAGACAGAGACAGAGACAGAGACAGAGACAGAGACAGACACAGAGACGGAGACAAAGACAGAGACAGAGGGAGAGACAGAGACAGAGACAGAGACAGAGACAGAGACAGAGACACAGACAGAGACAGAGACAGAGACAGAGACAGAGACATAGACAGACACAGAGACGGAGACAGAGACCGAGACAGAGACAGAGACGGAGACAGAGGCAGAGACAGAGCCAGGGACAGAGACGGAGACGGAGATAGAGGCAGAGACAGAGACAGTGACGGAGACAGAGGCAGAGACAGAGCCAGGGACGGAGACAGAGACAGAGACAGAGACAGAGACAGAGACAGAGACGGAGACAAAGACCGAGACAGAGACAAAGACAGAGGCAGAGACGGAGACAGAGACAGAGACAGAGGAATAGACAGAGAGAGAGACAGAGGAATAGACAGAGACAGAGACAGAGACAGAGACAGAGACAGAGACAGAGACAGACACAGAGACGGAGACAAAGACCGAGACAGAGACAGAGACGGAGACAGAGGCAGAGACAGAGCCAGGGACAGAGACGGAGACAGAGACAGAGGAAGAGACAGCGACAGAGAAAGAGACAGAGACAGAGACAGAGACAGAGACAGAGACAGAGACAGAGACAGAGACAGAGGCAGAGACAGAGACAGAGACAGAGACAGAGACAGAGACAGAGACAGAGACAGAGACAGAGACAGAGACGGAGACAAAGGCCGAGACAGAGACAGAGACCGAGACAGAGACAAAGACAGAGACAGAGACGGAGACAGAGACAGAGACGGAGGAATAGACAGAGACAGAGACAGAGGAATAGACAGAGACAGAGGAATAGACAGAGACAGAGACAGAAACAGCGACAGGCACAGGGAGAGGGACAGGGTCAGAGACAGAGACAGAGGATTAGACAGAGACAGAGACAGAAACAGCGACAGGCACAGGGAGAGGGACAGGGACAGAGACAGAGACAGAGACAGAGACAGAGACAGAGACAGAGACAGAGACAGAGACAGAGACAGAGACAGAGACAGAGACAGAGACAGAGACAGAGACAGAGACAGAGACAGAGACAGAGACAGAGACAGAGACAGAGACAGAGACAGAGACAGACACAGAGACAGAGACAGAGACAGAGACAGAGACAGAGACAGAGACAGAGACGGAGACAAAGACAGAGACAGAGGGAGAGACAGAGACAGAGACAGAGACAGAGACAGAGACAGAGACAGAGACAGAGACAGAGGCAGAGACAGAGACAGAGACATAGACAGACACAGAGACGGAGACAGAGACCGAGACAGAGACAGAGACGGAGACAGGGGCAGAGACAGAGACAGAGACAGAGACAGAGACAGAGACAGAGACAGAGACAGAGACAGAGACAGAGACAGAGACGGAGACAGAGACAGAGACAGAGACGGAGACAAAGACAGAGACAGAGGGAGAGACAGCGGCAGAGACAGAGACAGAGACAGCGGCAGAGACAGAGACAGAGACAGAGACATAGACAGACACAGAGACGGAGACAAAGACCGAGACAGAGACAGAGACGGAGACAGAGGCAGAGACAGAGCCAGGGACAGAGACAGAGACAGACACAGAGACAGAGACAGAGACAGAGACGGAGACAGAGACAGAGACAGAGACAGAGACAGAGACAGAGACAGAGACAGAGACAGAGACAGAGACAGAGACAGAGACAGAGACAGAGACAGAGACAGAGACAGAGACAGAGACAGAGACAGAGACAGAGAGAGAGACAGAGACAGAGACAGAGAGAGAGACAGAGACAGAGACAGAGACAGAGACAGAGACAGAGACAGAGACAGAGACAGAGACAGAGACAGAGACAGAGACAGAGACAGAGACGGAGACAGAGACAGAGACAGAGACAGAGACAGAGACGGAGACAAAGACAGAGATAGAGGGAGAGACAGCGGCAGAGACAGAGACAGAGACAGAGACAGAGACAGAGACAGAGACAGAGACAGAGACATAGACAGACACAGAGACGGAGACAAAGACCGAGACAGAGACAGAGACGGAGACAGAGGCAGCGACAGAGCCAGGGACAGAGACTGAGACAGAGACAGAGGCAGAGACAGCGACAGAGGAAGAGACAGCGACAGAGACAGAGACAGCGACAGAGACAGAGACAGAGACAGAGACAGAGACAGAGACAGAGACAGAGACAGCGACAGAGACAGAGACAGAGACAGAGACAGAGACAGAGACAGAGACAGGGCGGAGACAGAGACAGAGGCAGAGACAGAGACAGAGACAGAGACAGAGACAGAGACAGAGAGAGAGACAGAGACAGAGACAGAGACAGAGACAGAGACAGAGACAGAGACAGAGACAGAGACAGAGACAGACACAGAGACGGAGACAAAGACCGAGACAGAGACAGAGACGGAGACAGAGGCAGAGACAGAGCCAGGGACAGAGACGGAGACAGAGACAGAGGAAGAGACAGCGACAGAGACAGAGACAGAGACAGAGACAGAGACAGAGACAGAGACAGAGACAGAGACAGAGACAGAGACAGAGACAGAGACAGAGACAGAGACAGAGACAGAGACAGAGACAGAGACAGAGACAGAGACAGAGACAGAGACAGAGACAGAGACGGAGACAAAGGCCGAGACAGAGACAGAGACCGAGACAGAGACAAAGACAGAGACAGAGACGGAGACAGAGACAGAGACGGAGGAATAGACAGAGACAGAGACAGAGGAATAGACAGAGACAGAGGAATAGACAGAGACAGAGACAGAAACAGCGACAGGCACAGGGAGAGGGACAGGGTCAGAGACAGAGACTGGGGATTAGACAGAGACAGAGACAGAAACAGCGACAGGCACAGGGAGAGGGACAGGGACAGAGACAGAGACAGAGACAGAGACAGAGACAGAGACAGAGACAGAGACAGAGACAGAGACAGAGACAGAGACAGAGACAGAGACAGAGACAGAGACAGAGACAGAGACAGAGACAGAGACAGAGACAGAGACAGAGACAGGGCAGAGACAGAGGCAGAGACAGAGACAGAGACAGAGACAGAGACAGAGACAGAGACAGAGACAGAGACAGAGACAGAGACAGAGACAGAGACAGAGACAGAGACATAGACAGAGACAGAGACAGAGACAGAGACAGAGACAGAGACAGAGACAGAGATAGAGACAGACACAGAGACGGAGACAAAGACCGAGACAGAGACAGAGACGGAGACAGAGGCAGAGACAGAGCCAGGGACAGAGACGGAGACAGAGACAGAGGAAGAGACAGCGACAGAGACAGAGACAGCGACAGAGACAGAGACAGAGACAGAGACAGAGACAGAGACAGAGACAGAGACAGCGACAGAGACAGAGACAGAGACAGAGACAGAGACAGAGACAGAGACAGGGCGGAGACAGAGACAGAGACAGAGACAGAGACAGAGACAGAGACAGAGACAGAGACAGAGACAGAGACAGAGAGAGAGACAGAGACAGAGACAGAGACAGAGACAGAGACAGAGACAGAGACAGAGACAGAGACAGAGACAGAGACAGAGACAGAGACAGAGACAGAGACAGAGACAGAGACAGAGACAGAGACAGAGACAGAGACAGAGACAGAGACAGAGACAGAGACAGAGACAGAGACAGAGACAGAGACAGAGACGGAGACAAAGGCCGAGACAGAGACAGAGACCGAGACAGAGACAAAGACAGAGACAGAGACGGAGACAGAGACAGAGACGGAGGAATAGACAGAGACAGAGACAGAGGAATAGACAGAGACAGAGGAATAGACAGAGACAGAGACAGAAACAGCGACAGGCACAGGGAGAGGGACAGGGTCAGAGACAGAGACAGGGGATTAGACAGAGACAGAGACAGAAACAGCGACAGGCACAGGGAGAGGGACAGGGACAGAGACAGAGACAGAGACAGAGACAGAGACAGAGACAGAGACAGAGACAGAGACAGAGACAGAGACAGAGACAGAGACAGAGACAGAGACAGAGACAGAGACAGAGACAGAGACAGAGACAGGGCAGAGACAGAGGCAGAGACAGAGACAGAGACAGAGACAGAGACAGAGACAGAGACAGAGACAGAGACAGAGACAGAGACATAGACAGAGACAGAGACAGAGACAGAGACAGAGACAGAGACAGAGACAGAGATAGAGACAGACACAGAGACGGAGACAAAGACCGAGACAGAGACAGAGACGGAGACAGAGGCAGAGACAGAGCCAGGGACAGAGACGGAGACAGAGACAGAGGAAGAGACAGCGACAGAGACAGAGACAGCGACAGAGACAGAGACAGAGACAGAGACAGAGACAGAGACAGAGACAGAGACAGAAACAGAGACGGAGGCAAAGACCGAGACAGAGACAGAGGAATAGACAGAGACAGAGACAGAGGAATAGACTGAGACAGAGACAGAAACAGCGACAGGCACAGGGAGAGGGACAGGGTCAGAGACAGAGACAGAGGATTAGACAGAGACAGAGACAGAAACAGCGACAGGCACAGGGAGAGGGACAGGGACAGAGACAGAGACAGAGACAGAGACAGAGACAGAGACAGAGACAGAGACGGGGACAGAGACAGAGACAGAGACAGACACAGAGACAGAGACAGAGACGGAGACAGAGACAGAGACAGAGACAGAGACAGAGACAGAGACAGAGACAGAGACAGAGACAGAGACAGAGACAGAGACAGAGACAGAGACAGAGACAGAGAGAGAGACAGAGACAGAGACAGAGACAGAGACAGAGACAGAGACAGAGACAGAGACAGAGACGGAGACAAAGACAGAGACAGAGGGAGAGACAGCGGCAGAGACAGAGACAGAGACAGAGACAGAGACAGAGACAGAGACAGAGACAGAGACATAGACAGACACAGAGACGGAGACAAAGACCGAGACAGAGACAGAGACGGAGACAGAGGCAGCGACAGAGCCAGGGACAGAGACTGAGACAGAGACAGAGGCAGAGACAGCGACAGAGACAGAGACAGAGACAGAGACAGAGACAGAGACAGAGACAGAGACAGAGACAGATACAGAGACAGGGCGGAGACAGAGGCAGAGACAGAGACAGAGACAGAGACAGAGACAGAGACAGAGATAGAGACAGAGACAGAGACAGAGACAGAGACAGAGACAGAGACAGAGACAGAGACAGAGACAGAGACAGAGACAGAGACAGAGACAGAGACAGAGACAGAGACAGAGACAGAGACAGAGACAGAGACAGAGACAGAGACGGAGACAAAGACCGAGACAGAGACAAAGACAGAGACAGAGACGGAGACAGAGACAGAGACAGAGGAATAGACAGAGACAGAGACAGAGGAATAGACAGAGACA
Organism: Megachile willughbiella; assembly: GCA_945859595.2. NCBI lineage: Eukaryota > Metazoa > Arthropoda > Insecta > Hymenoptera > Megachilidae > Megachile > Megachile willughbiella. The sequence goes on from CAMAOD020000293.1 coordinate 168,849, forward strand.
GAGACAGAAACAGCGACAGGCACAGGGAGAGGGACAGGGTCAGAGACAGAGACAGAGGATTAGACAGAGACAGAGACAGAAACAGCGACAGGCACAGGGAGAGGGACAGGGACAGAGACAGAGACGGAGACAGAGGCAGAGACAGAGCCAGGGACGGAGATAGAGACAGAGACAGACAGAGAGAAAGCGACAGAGAGAGAGACAGAGACAGAGACAGAGTCAGAGACAGAGACAGAGATATAGACAGACACAGAGACAGAGACAGAGACAGAGACAGAGACAGAGACAGAGACAGAGACAGAGACAGAGACAGAGACAGAGACAGAGACAGAGACAGAGACAGAGACATAGACAGAGACAGAGACAGAGACAGAGACAGAGACAGAGACAGAGACAGAGATAGAGACAGACACAGAGACGGAGACAAAGACCGAGACAGAGACAGAGACGGAGACAGAGGCAGAGACAGAGCCAGGGACAGAGACGGAGACAGAGACAGAGGAAGAGACAGCGACAGAGACAGAGACAGCGACAGAGACAGAGACAGAGACAGAGACAGAGACAGAGACAGAGACAGAGACAGAAACAGAGACGGAGGCAAAGACCGAGACAGAGACAGAGGAATAGACAGAGACAGAGACAGAGGAATAGACTGAGACAGAGACAGAAACAGCGACAGGCACAGGGAGAGGGACAGGGTCAGAGACAGAGACAGAGGATTAGACAGAGACAGAGACAGAAACAGCGACAGGCACAGGGAGAGGGACAGGGACAGAGACAGAGACAGAGACAGAGACAGAGACAGAGACAGAGACAGAGACGGGGACAGAGACAGAGACAGAGACAGACACAGAGACAGAGACAGAGACGGAGACAGAGACAGAGACAGAGACAGAGACAGAGACAGAGACAGAGACAGAGACAGAGACAGAGACAGAGACAGAGACAGAGACAGAGACAGAGAGAGAGACAGAGACAGAGACAGAGACAGAGACAGAGACAGAGACAGAGACAGAGACAGAGACGGAGGCAAAGACAGAGACAGAGGGAGAGACAGCGGCAGAGACAGAGACAGAGACAGAGACAGAGACAGAGACAGAGACAGAGACAGAGACATAGACAGACACAGAGACGGAGACAAAGACCGAGACAGAGACAGAGACGGAGACAGAGGCAGCGACAGAGCCAGGGACAGAGACTGAGACAGAGACAGAGGCAGAGACAGCGACAGAGACAGAGACAGAGACAGAGACAGAGACAGAGACAGAGACAGAGACAGAGACAGAGACAGGGCGGAGACAGAGGCAGAGACAGAGACAGAGACAGAGACAGAGACAGAGACAGAGATAGAGACAGAGACAGAGACAGAGACAGAGACAGAGACAGAGACAGAGACAGAGACAGAGACAGAGACAGAGACAGAGACAGAGACAGAGACAGAGACAGAGACAGAGACAGAGACAGAGACAGAGACAGAGACGGAGACAAAGACCGAGACAGAGACAAAGACAGAGACAGAGACGGAGACAGAGACAGAGACAGAGGAATAGACAGAGACAGAGACAGAGGAATAGACAGAGACAGAGACAGAAACAGCGACAGGCACAGGGAGAGGGACAGGGTCAGAGACAGAGACAGAGGATTAGACAGAGACAGAGACAGAAACAGCGACAGGCACAGGGAGAGGGACAGGGACAGAGACAGAGACGGAGACAGGGGCAGAGACAGAGCCAGGGACGGAGATAGAGACAGAGACAGACAGAGAGAAAGCGACAGAGAGAGAGACAGAGACAGAGACAGAGTCAGAGACAGAGACAGAGATATAGACAGACACAGAGACAGAGACAGAGACAGAGACAGAGACAGAGACAGAGACGGAGACAAAGACAGAGACAGACGCAGGGACTGAGACAGAGGCAGAGACAGCGACAGAGACAGAGACAGAGACAGAGACAGAGACAGAGACAGAGACAGGGCGGAGACAGATGCAGAGACAGAGACAGAGACAGGGACAGAGACAGAGAGAGAGACAGAGACAGAGACAGAGACAGAGACAGAGACACAGACAGAGACAGAGACAGAGACAGAGACAGAGACAGAGACAGAGACAGAGACAGAGACAGAGACAGAGACAGAGACAGAGACAGAGACAGAGACAGAGACAGAGACAGAGACAGAGACAGAGACAGAGACAGAGACAGAGACGGAGACAAAGACAGAGATAGAGACAGAGACAGAGACAGAGACAGAGACAGAGACAGAGACAGAGACAGAGACAGAGACAGAGACAGAGACAGAGACAGAGACAGCGACAGAGACAGAGACATAGACAGAGACGGAGACAGAGTCAGAGACAGAGGAATAGACAGAGACAGAGACAGAGGAATAGACAGAGACAGAGACAGAAACAGCGACAGGCACAGGGAGAGGGACAGGGTCAGAGACAGAGACAGAGGATTAGACAGAGACAGAGACAGAAACAGCGACAGGCACTGGCAGAGGGACAGGGACAGAGACAGAGACAGAGAGAGAGACAGAGACAGAGACAGAGACAGAGACAGAGACAGAGACAGAGACAGAGACAGAGACAGAGACAGAGACAGAGACAGAGACAGAGACAGAGACAGAGACAGAGACAGAGACAGAGACAGAGACAGAGACAGAGACAGAGACAGAGGCAGAGACAGAGACAGAGACAGAGACAGAGACATAGACAGACACAGAGACGGAGACAAAGACCGAGACAGAGACAGAGACGGAGACAGAGGCAGAGACAGAGCCAGGGACAGGGACGGAGACGGAGATAGAGGCAGAGACAGAGACAGAGACGGAGACAGAGGCAGAGACAGAGCCAGGGACGGAGATAGAGACAGAGACAGACAGAGAGAAAGCGACAGAGACAGAGACAGAGACAGAGACAGAGACAGAGACAGAGACAGAGACAGAGATATAGACAGACACAGAGACAGAGACAGAGACAGAGACAGAGACGGAGACAAAGACAGAGACAGACGCAGGGACTGAGACAGAGGCAGAGACAGCGACAGAGACAGAGACAGAGACAGAGACAGAGACAGAGACAGAGACAGAGACAGAGACAGAGACAGAGACAGAGACGGAGACAAAGACCGAGACAGAGACAAAGACAGAGACAGAGACGGAGACAGAGACAGAGACAGAGGAATAGACAGAGACAGAGACAGAAACAGCGACGGGCACAGGGAGAGGGACAGGGTCAGAGACAGAGACAGAGACAGGGACAGAGACAGAGAGAGAGACAGAGACAGAGACAGAGACAGAGACAGAGACAGAGACAGAGACAGAGACAGAGACAGAGACAGAGACAGAGACAGAGACAGAGACAGAGACAGAGACAGAGACAGAGACAGAGACAGAGACAGAGACAGAGACAGAGACAGAGACAGAGACAGAGACAGAGACAGAGACAGAGACAGAGACAGAGACAGAGACAGAGACAGAGGCAGAGGCAGAGACAGAGACAGAGACAGAGACAGAAACAGAGACAGAGACAGAGACAGAGACAGAGACAGAGACAGAGACAGAGACAGAGACAGAGACAGAGACAGAGACAGAGACAGAGACAGGGACAGAGACAGAGACAGAGGCAGAGACTGAGACTGAGACAGAGACAGAGACAGAGACAGAAACAGAGACGGAGGCAAAGACCGAGACAGAGGCAGAGACACAGACAGAGACAGAGACAGGGACAGAGACAGAGACAGAGACAGAGACAGAGACAGAGACAGAGACAGAGACAGAGACAGAGACAGAGACAGAGACAGAGACAGAGACAGAGACAGAGACGGAGACGGAGACGGAGACAGAGACAGAGACAGAGAGAGAGACAGAGACAGAGACAGAGAGAGAGACAGAGACAGAGACGGAGACAGAGACAGAGACAGAGACAGAGACAGAGACAGAGACAGAGACAGAGACAGAGACAGAGACAGAGACAGAGACAGAGACAGAGACAGAGACAGAGACAGAGACAGAGACAGAGACAGAGACAGAGACAGAGACAGAGACAGAGACAGGGACAGAGACAGAGACAGAGACAGAGACAGAGACAGAGACAGAGACAGAGACAGAGACAGAGACAGAGACAGAGACAGAGACAGAGACAGAGACAGAGACAGAGACAGAGACGGAGACAAAGACCGAGACAGAGACAAAGACAGAGACAGAGACGGAGACAGAGACAGAGACAGAGGAATAGACAGAGACAGAGACAGAGGAATAGACAGAGACAGAGACAGAAAGAGCGACAGGCACAGGGAGAGGGACAGGGTCAGAGACAGAGACAGAGGATTAGACAGAGACAGAGACAGAAACAGCGACAGGCACAGGGAGAGGGACAGGGACAGAGACAGAGACAGAGACAGAGACAGAGACAGAGACAGAGACAGGGCGGAGACAGAGACAGAGACAGAGACAGAGACAGAGACAGAGACAGAGACAGAGACAGAGACAGAGACAGAGACAGAGACAGAGACAGAGACAGAGACAGAGACAGAGACAGAGACAGAGACAGAGGCAGAGACAGAGACAGAGACAGAGACAGAGACATAGACAGACACAGAGACGGAGACAAAGACCGAGACAGAGACAGAGACGGAGACAGAGGCAGAGACAGAGCCAGGGACAGGGACGGAGACGGAGATAGAGGCAGAGACAGAGACAGAGACGGAGACAGAGGCAGAGACAGAGCCAGGGACGGAGATAGAGACAGAGACAGACAGAGAGAAAGCGACAGAGACAGAGACAGAGACAGAGACAGAGACAGAGACAGAGACAGAGACAGAGATATAGACAGACACAGAGACAGAGACAGAGACGGAGACAAAGACAGAGACAGACGCAGGGACTGAGACAGAGGCAGAGACAGCGACAGAGACAGAGACAGAGACAGAGACAGAGACAGAGACAGAGACAGAGACAGAGACAGAGACAGAGACGGAGACAAAGACCGAGACAGAGACAAAGACAGAGACAGAGACGGAGACAGAGACAGAGACAGAGGAATAGACAGAGACAGAGACAGAAACAGCGACGGGCACAGGGAGAGGGACAGGGTCAGAGACAGAGACAGAGACAGAGACAGAAACAGAGACAGAAACAGCGACAGGCACAGGGAGAGGGACAGGGACAGAGACAGAGACAGAGACAGAAACAGAGACAGAGACAGAGACAGAGACAGAGACAGAGACAGAGACAGAGACAGAGACAGAGACAGAGACAGAGACAGAGACAGAGACAGAGACAGAGACAGAGACAGAGACAGAGACAGAGACAGAGACAGAGACAGAGACAGAGACAGAGACAGAGACAGAGACAGAGGCAGAGACAGAGACAGAGACAGAGACAGAGACAGAAACAGAGACAGAGACAGAGACAGAGACAGAGACAGAGACAGAGACAGAGACAGAGACAGAGACAGAGACAGAGACAGAGACAGAGACAGGGACAGAGACAGAGACAGAGGCAGAGACTGAGACTGAGACAGAGACAGAGACAGAGACAGAAACAGAGACGGAGGCAAAGACCGAGACAGAGGCAGAGACACAGACAGAGACAGAGACAGGGACAGAGACAGAGACAGAGACAGAGACAGAGACAGAGACAGAGACAGAGACAGAGACAGAGACAGAGACAGAGACAGAGACAGAGACAGAGACGGTGACGGAGACGGAGACAGAGACAGAGACAGAGAGAGAGACAGAGACAGAGACAGAGAGAGAGACAGAGACAGAGACGGAGACAGAGACAGAGACAGAGACAGAGACAGAGACAGAGACAGAGACAGAGACAGAGACAGAGACAGAGACAGAGACAGAGACAGAGACAGAGACAGAGACAGAGACAGAGACAGAGACAGAGACAGAGACAGAGACAGGGACAGGGACAGAGACAGAGACAGAGACAGAGACAGAGACAGAGACAGAGACAGAGACAGAGACAGAGACAGAGACAGAGACAGAGACAGAGACAGAGACAGAGACAGAGACAGAGACGGAGACAAAGACCGAGACAGAGACAAAGACAGAGACAGAGACGGAGACAGAGACAGAGACAGAGGAATAGACAGAGACAGAGACAGAGGAATAGACAGAGACAGAGACAGAAAGAGCGACAGGCACAGGGAGAGGGACAGGGTCAGAGACAGAGACAGAGGATTAGACAGAGACAGAGACAGAAACAGCGACAGGCACAGGGAGAGGGACAGGGACAGAGACAGAGACAGAGACAGAGACAGAGACAGAGACAGAGACAGGGCGGAGACAGAGACAGAGACAGAGACAGAGACAGAGACAGAGACAGAGACAGAGGAAGAGACAGCGACAGAGACAGAGACAGAGACAGAGACAGAGACAGAGACAGAGACAGAGACAGAGACAGAGACAGAGACAGAGACAGAGACAGAGACAGAGACAGAGACGGAGACAAAGACCGAGACAGAGACAAAGACAGAGACAGAGACGGAGACAGAGACAGAGACAGAGGAATAGACAGAGACAGAGACAGAGGAATAGACAGAGACAGAGACAGAAAGAGCGACAGGCACAGGGAGAGGGACAGGGTCAGAGACAGAGACAGAGGATTAGACAGAGACAGAGACAGAAACAGCGACAGGCACAGGGAGAGGGACAGGGACAGAGACAGAGACAGAGACAGAGACAGAGACAGAGACAGAGACAGGGCGGAGACAGAGACAGAGACAGAGACAGAGACAGAGACAGAGACAGAGACAGAGGAAGAGACAGCGACAGAGACAGAGACAGAGACAGAGACAGAGACAGAGACAGAGACAGAGACAGAGACAGAGACAGAGACAGAGACAGAGACAGAGACAGAGACAGAGACAGAGACAGAGACAGAGACAGAGACAGATACAGAGACAGAGACAGGGCGGAGACAGAGACAGAGACAGAGACAGAGACAGAGACAGAGACAGAGACAGAGACAGAGACAGAGACAGAGACAGAGACAGAGACAGAGACAGAGACAGAGACAGAGACAGAGACAGAGACAGAGACAGAGACAGAGACAGAGACAGAGACAGAGACAGAGACAGAGACAGAGACAGAGACAGAGACAGAGACAGAGACAGAGACAGAGACGGAGACGGAGACGGAGACAGAGACAGAGACAGAGGAATAGACAGAGACAGAGACAGAGGAATAGACAGAGACACAGACAGAAACAGCGACAGGCACAGGGAGAGGGACAGGGTCAGAGACAGAGACAGAGACAGAGACAGACACAGAGACGGAGACAAAGACCGAGACAGAGACAGAGACGGAGACAGAGGCAGCGACAGAGCCAGGGACAGAGACTGAGACAGAGACAGAGGCAGAGACAGCGACAGAGACAGAGACAGAGACAGAGACAGAGACAGAGACAGGGCGGAGACAGAGGCAGAGACAGAGACAGAGACAGAGACAGAGACAGAGACAGAGATAGAGACAGAGACAGAGACAGAGACAGAGACAGAGACAGAGACAGAGACAGAGACAGAGACAGAGACAGAGACAGAGACAGAGACAGAGACAGAGACAGAGACGGAGACAAAGACCGAGACAGAGACAAAGACAGAGACAGAGACGGAGACAGAGACAGAGACAGAGGAATAGACAGAGACAGAGACAGAGGAATAGACAGAGACAGAGACAGAAACAGCGACAGGCACAGGGAGAGGGACAGGGTCAGAGACAGAGACAGAGGATTAGACAGAGACAGAGACAGAAACAGCGACAGGCACAGGGAGAGGGACAGGGACAGAGACAGAGACGGAGACAGAGGCAGAGACAGAGCCAGGGACGGAGATAGAGACAGAGACAGACAGAGAGAAAGCGACAGAGAGAGAGACAGAGACAGAGACAGAGTCAGAGACAGAGACAGAGATATAGACAGACACAGAGACAGAGACAGAGACAGAGACAGAGACAGAGACAGAGACAGAGACAGAGACGGAGACAAAGACAGAGACAGACGCAGGGACTGAGACAGAGGCAGAGACAGAGACAGAGACAGAGACAGAAACAGAGACGGAGGCAAAGACCGAGACAGAGACAGAGGAATAGACAGAGACAGAGACAGAGGAATAGACTGAGACAGAGACAGAAACAGCGACAGGCACAGGGAGAGGGACAGGGTCAGAGACAGAGACAGGGGATTAGACAGAGACAGAGACAGAAACAGCGACAGGCACAGGGAGAGGGACAGGGACAGAGACAGAGACAGAGACAGAGACAGAGACAGAGACAGAGACAGAGACAGAGACAGAGACAGAGACAGAGACAGAGATAGAGACAGACACAGAGACGGAGACAAAGACCGAGACAGAGACAGAGACGGAGACAGAGGCAGAGACAGAGCCAGGGACAGAGACGGAGACAGAGACAGAGGAAGAGACAGCGACAGAGACAGATACAGCGACAGAGACAGAGACAGAGACAGAGACAGAGACAGAGACAGAGACAGAGACAGCGACAGAGACAGAGACAGAGACAGAGACAGAGACAGAGACAGAGACAGGGCGGAGACAGAGACAGAGACAGAGACAGAGACAGAGACAGAGACAGAGACAGAGACAGAGACAGAGACAGAGATGAGAGACAGAGACAGAGACAGAGACAGAGACAGAGACAGAGACAGAGACAGAGACAGAGACAGAGACAGAGACAGAGACAGAGACAGAGACGGAGACAAAGGCCGAGACAGAGACAGAGACCGAGACAGAGACAAAGACAGAGACAGAGACGGAGACAGAGACAGAGACGGAGGAATAGACAGAGACAGAGACAGAGGAATAGACAGAGACAGAGGAATAGACAGAGACAGAGACAGAAACAGCGACAGGCACAGGGAGAGGGACAGGGTCAGAGACAGAGACAGGGGATTAGACAGAGACAGAGACAGAAACAGCGACAGGCACAGGGAGAGGGACAGGGACAGAGACAGAGACAGAGACAGAGACAGAGACAGAGACAGAGACAGAGACAGAGACAGAGACAGAGACAGAGACAGAGACAGAGACAGAGACAGAGACAGAGACAGAGACAGAGACAGAGACAGAGACAGAGACAGAGACAGAGACAGAGACAGGGCAGAGACAGAGGCAGAGACAGAGACAGAGACAGAGACAGAGACAGAGACAGAGACAGAGACAGAGACAGAGACAGAGACAGAGACAGAGACATAGACAGAGACAGAGACAGAGACAGAGACAGAGACAGAGACAGAGACAGAGATAGAGACAGACACAGAGACGGAGACAAAGACCGAGACAGAGACAGAGACGGAGACAGAGGCAGAGACAGAGCCAGGGACAGAGACGGAGACAGAGACAGAGGAAGAGACAGCGACAGAGACAGAGACAGCGACAGAGACAGAGACAGAGACAGAGACAGAGACAGAGACAGAGACAGAGACAGAAACAGAGACGGAGGCAAAGACCGAGACAGAGACAGAGGAATAGACAGAGACAGAGACAGAGGAATAGACTGAGACAGAGACAGAAACAGCGACAGGCACAGGGAGAGGGACAGGGTCAGAGACAGAGACAGAGGATTAGACAGAGACAGAGACAGAAACAGCGACAGGCACAGGGAGAGGGACAGGGACAGAGACAGAGACAGAGACAGAGACAGAGACAGAGACAGAGACAGAGACGGGGACAGAGACAGAGACAGAGACAGACACAGAGACAGAGACAGAGACGGAGACAGAGACAGAGACAGAGACAGAGACAGAGACAGAGACAGAGACAGAGACAGAGACAGAGACAGAGACAGAGACAGAGACAGAGAGAGAGACAGAGACAGAGACAGAGACAGAGACAGAGACAGAGACAGAGACAGAGACAGAGACAGAGACGGAGACAAAGACAGAGACAGAGGGAGAGACAGCGGCAGAGACAGAGACAGAGACAGAGACAGAGACAGAGACAGAGACAGAGACAGAGACATAGACAGACACAGAGACGGAGACAAAGACCGAGACAGAGACAGAGACGGAGACAGAGGCAGCGACAGAGCCAGGGACAGAGACTGAGACAGAGACAGAGGCAGAGACAGCGACAGAGACAGAGACAGAGACAGAGACAGAGACAGAGACAGAGACAGAGACAGAGACAGAGACAGGGCGGAGACAGAGGCAGAGACAGAGACAGAGACAGAGACAGAGACAGAGACAGAGATAGAGACAGAGACAGAGACAGAGACAGAGACAGAGACAGAGACAGAGACAGAGACAGAGACAGAGACAGAGACAGAGACAGAGACAGAGACAGAGACAGAGACAGAGACAGAGACAGAGACAGAGACAGAGACAGAGACGGAGACAAAGACCGAGACAGAGACAAAGACAGAGACAGAGACGGAGACAGAGACAGAGACAGAGGAATAGACAGAGACAGAGACAGAGGAATAGTCAGAGACAGAGACAGAAACAGCGACAGGCACAGGGAGAGGGACAGGGTCAGAGACAGAGACAGAGGATTAGACAGAGACAGAGACAGAAACAGCGACAGGCACAGGGAGAGGGACAGGGACAGAGACAGAGACGGAGACAGAGGCAGAGACAGAGCCAGGGACGGAGATAGAGACAGAGACAGACAGAGAGAAAGCGACAGAGAGAGAGACAGAGACAGAGACAGAGTCAGAGACAGAGACAGAGATATAGACAGACACAGAGACAGAGACAGAGACAGAGACAGAGACAGAGACAGAGACGGAGACAAAGACAGAGACAGACGCAGGGACTGAGACAGAGGCAGAGACAGCGACAGAGACAGAGACAGAGACAGAGACAGAGACAGAGACAGAGACAGAGACAGAGACAGGGCGGAGACAGAGGCAGAGACAGAGCCAGGGACAGGGACGGAGACGGAGATAGAGGCAGAGACAGAGACAGAGACGGAGACAGAGGCAGAGACAGAGCCAGGGACGGAGATAGAGACAGAGACAGACAGAGAGAAAGCGACAGAGACAGAGACAGAGACAGAGACAGAGACAGAGACAGAGACAGAGACAGAGATATAGACAGACACAGAGACAGAGACAGAGACAGAGACAGAGACGGAGACAAAGACAGAGACAGACGCAGGGACTGAGACAGAGGCAGAGACAGCGACAGAGACAGAGACAGAGACAGAGACAGAGACAGAGACAGAGACAGAGACAGAGACAGAGACAGAGACAGAGACAGAGACAGAGACGGAGACAAAGACCGAGACAGAGACAAAGACAGAGACAGAGACGGAGACAGAGACAGAGACAGAGGAATAGACAGAGACAGAGACAGAAACAGCGACGGGCACAGGGAGAGGGACAGGGTCAGAGACAGAGACAGAGACAGAGACAGAAACAGAGACAGAAACAGCGACAGGCACAGGGAGAGGGACAGGGACAGAGACAGAGACAGAGACAGAAACAGAGACAGAGACAGAGACAGAGACAGAGACAGAGACAGAGACAGAGACAGAGACAGAGACAGAGACAGAGACAGAGACAGAGACAGAGACAGAGACAGAGACAGAGACAGAGACAGAGACAGAGACAGAGACAGAGACAGAGACAGAGACAGAGACAGAGGCAGAGACAGAGACAGAGACAGAGACAGAAACAGAGACAGAGACAGAGACAGAGACAGAGACAGAGACAGAGACAGAGACAGAGACAGAGACAGAGACAGAGACAGGGACAGAGACAGAGACAGAGGCAGAGACTGAGACTGAGACAGAGACAGAGACAGAGACAGAAACAGAGACGGAGGCAAAGACCGAGACAGAGGCAGAGACACAGACAGAGACAGAGACAGGGACAGAGACAGAGACAGAGACAGAGACAGAGACAGAGACAGAGACAGAGACAGAGACAGAGACAGAGACAGAGACAGAGACAGAGACAGAGACGGAGACGGAGACGGAGACAGAGACAGAGACAGAGAGAGAGACAGAGACAGAGACAGAGAGAGAGACAGAGACAGAGACGGAGACAGAGACAGAGACAGAGACAGAGACAGAGACAGAGACAGAGACAGAGACAGAGACAGAGACAGAGACAGAGACAGAGACAGAGACAGAGACAGAGACAGAGACAGAGACAGAGACAGAGACAGAGACAGAGACAGAGACAGAGACAGGGACAGAGACAGAGACAGAGACAGAGACAGAGACAGAGACAGAGACAGAGACAGAGACAGAGACAGAGACAGAGACAGAGACAGAGACAGAGACAGAGACAGAGACAGAGACAGAGACGGAGACAAAGACCGAGACAGAGACAAAGACAGAGACAGAGACGGAGACAGAGACAGAGACAGAGGAATAGACAGAGACAGAGACAGAGGAATAGACCTAGACAGAGACAGAAAGAGCGACAGGCACAGGGAGAGGGACAGGGTCAGAGACAGAGACAGAGGATTAGACAGAGACAGAGACAGAAACAGCGACAGGCACAGGGAGAGGGACAGGGACAGAGACAGAGACAGAGACAGAGACAGAGACAGAGACAGAGACAGGGCGGAGACAGAGACAGAGACAGAGACAGAGACAGAGACAGAGACAGAGACAGAGGAAGAGACAGCGACAGAGACAGAGACAGAGACAGAGACAGAGACAGAGACAGAGACAGAGACAGAGACAGAGACAGAGACAGAGACAGAGACAGAGACAGAGACAGAGACAGAGACAGAGACAGAGACAGAGACAGAGACAGAGACAGAGACAGAGACAGATACAGAGACAGAGACAGGGCGGAGACAGAGACAGAGACAGAGACAGAGACAGAGACAGAGACAGAGACAGAGACAGAGACAGAGACAGAGACAGAGACAGAGACAGAGACAGAGACAGAGACAGAGACAGAGACAGAGACAGAGACAGAGACAGAGACAGAGACAGAGACGGAGACGGAGACGGAGACAGAGACAGAGACAGAGGAATAGACAGAGACAGAGACAGAGGAATAGACAGAGACACAGACAGAAACAGCGACAGGCACAGGGAGAGGGACAGGGTCAGAGACAGAGACAGAGACAGAGACAGACACAGAGACGGAGACAAAGACCGAGACAGAGACAGAGACGGAGACAGAGGCAGCGACAGAGCCAGGGACAGAGACTGAGACAGAGACAGAGGCAGAGACAGCGACAGAGACAGAGACAGAGACAGAGACAGAGACAGAGACAGGGCGGAGACAGAGGCAGAGACAGAGACAGAGACAGAGACAGAGACAGAGACAGAGATAGAGACAGAGACAGAGACAGAGACAGAGACAGAGACAGAGACAGAGACAGAGACAGAGACAGAGACAGAGACAGAGACAGAGACAGAGACAGAGACAGAGACGGAGACAAAGACCGAGACAGAGACAAAGACAGAGACAGAGACGGAGACAGAGACAGAGACAGAGGAATAGACAGAGACAGAGACAGAGGAATAGACAGAGACAGAGACAGAAACAGCGACAGGCACAGGGAGAGGGACAGGGTCAGAGACAGAGACAGAGGATTAGACAGAGACAGAGACAGAAACAGCGACAGGCACAGGGAGAGGGACAGGGACAGAGACAGAGACGGAGACAGAGGCAGAGACAGAGCCAGGGACGGAGATAGAGACAGAGACAGACAGAGAGAAAGCGACAGAGAGAGAGACAGAGACAGAGACAGAGTCAGAGACAGAGACAGAGATATAGACAGACACAGAGACAGAGACAGAGACAGAGACAGAGACAGAGACAGAGACAGAGACGGAGACAAAGACAGAGACAGACGCAGGGACTGAGACAGAGGCAGAGACAGCGACAGAGACAGAGACAGAGACAGAGACAGAGACAGAGACAGAGACAGGGCGGAGACAGATGCAGAGACAGAGACAGAGACAGGGACAGAGACAGAGAGAGAGACAGAGACAGAGACAGAGACAGAGACAGAGACAGAGACAGAGACAGAGACAGAGACAGAGACAGAGACAGAGACAGAGACAGAGACAGAGACAGAGACAGAGACAGAGACAGAGACAGAGACAGAGACAGAGACATAGACAGACACAGAGACGGAGACAAAGACCGAGACAGAGACAGAGACAGAGACAGAGACAGAGACAGAGACAGAGACAGAGACAGAGACAGAGACAGAGACAGAGACAGAGACAGAGACAGAGACAGAGACAGAGACAGAGACAGAGACAGAGACAGAGACAGAGACAGAGACAGAGACAGGGCAGAGACAGAGGCAGAGACAGAGACAGAGACAGAGACAGAGACAGAGACAGAGACAGAGACAGAGACAGAGACAGAGACAGAGACAGAGACATAGACAGAGACAGAGACAGAGACAGAGACAGAGACAGAGACAGAGACAGAGATAGAGACAGACACAGAGACGGAGACAAAGACCGAGACAGAGACAGAGACGGAGACAGAGGCAGAGACAGAGCCAGGGACAGAGACGGAGACAGAGACAGAGGAAGAGACAGCGACAGAGACAGAGACAGCGACAGAGACAGAGACAGAGACAGAGACAGAGACAGAGACAGAGACAGAGACAGAGACAGAAACAGAGACGGAGGCAAAGACCGAGACAGAGACAGAGGAATAGACAGAGACAGAGACAGAGGAATAGACTGAGACAGAGACAGAAGCAGCGACAGGCACAGGGAGAGGGACAGGGTCAGAGACAGAGACAGAGGATTAGACAGAGACAGAGACAGAAACAGCGACAGGCACAGGGAGAGGGACAGGGACAGAGACAGAGACAGAGACAGAGACAGAGACAGAGACAGAGACAGAGACAGAGACAGAGACAGAGACAGAGACAGAGACAGAGACGGAGACGGAGACGGAGACAGAGACAGAGACAGAGAGAGAGACAGAGACAGAGACAGAGAGAGAGACAGAGACAGAGACGGAGACAGAGACAGAGACAGAGACAGAGACAGAGACAGAGACAGAGACAGAGACAGAGACAGAGACAGAGACAGAGACAGAGACAGAGACAGAGACAGAGACAGAGACAGAGACAGAGACAGAGACAGAGACAGAGACAGAGACAGAGACAGGGACAGAGACAGAGACAGAGACAGAGACAGAGACAGAGACAGAGACAGAGACAGAGACAGAGACAGAGACAGAGACAGAGACAGAGACGGAGACAAAGACCGAGACAGAGACAAAGACAGAGACAGAGACGGAGACAGAGACAGAGACAGAGGAATAGACAGAGACAGAGACAGAGGAATAGACAGAGACAGAGACAGAAAGAGCGACAGGCACAGGGAGAGGGACAGGGTCAGAGACAGAGACAGAGGATTAGACAGAGACAGAGACAGAAACAGCGACAGGCACAGGGAGAGGGACAGGGACAGAGACAGAGACAGAGACAGAGACAGAGACAGAGACAGAGACAGGGCGGAGACAGAGACAGAGACAGAGACAGAGACAGAGACAGAGACAGAGACAGAGACAGAGACAGAGACAGAGACGGAGACGGAGACGGAGACAGAGACAGAGACAGAGAGAGAGACAGAGACAGAGACAGAGAGAGAGACAGAGACAGAGACGGAGACAGAGACAGAGACAGAGACAGAGACAGAGACAGAGACAGAGACAGAGACAGAGACAGAGACAGAGACAGAGACAGAGACAGAGACAGAGACAGAGACAGAGACAGAGACAGAGACAGAGACAGAGACAGAGACAGAGACAGAGACAGGGACAGAGACAGAGACAGAGACAGAGACAGAGACAGAGACAGAGACAGAGACAGAGACAGAGACAGAGACAGAGACAGAGACAGAGACGGAGACAAAGACCGAGACAGAGACAAAGACAGAGACAGAGACGGAGACAGAGACAGAGACAGAGGAATAGACAGAGACAGAGACAGAGGAATAGACAGAGACAGAGACAGAAAGAGCGACAGGCACAGGGAGAGGGACAGGGTCAGAGACAGAGACAGAGGATTAGACAGAGACAGAGACAGAAACAGCGACAGGCACAGGGAGAGGGACAGGGACAGAGACAGAGACAGAGACAGAGACAGAGACAGAGACAGAGACAGAGACAGGGCGGAGACAGAGACAGAGACAGAGACAGAGACAGAGACAGAGACAGAGACAGAGGAAGAGACAGCGGCAGAGACAGAGACAGAGACAGAGACAGAGACAGAGACAGAGACAGAGACAGAGACAGAGACAGAGACAGAGACAGAGACAGAGACAGAGACAGAGACAGAGACAGAGACAGAGACAGAGACAGATACAGAGACAGAGACAGGGCGGAGACAGAGACAGAGACAGAGACAGAGACAGAGACAGAGACAGAGACAGAGACAGAGACAGAGACAGAGACAGAGACAGAGACAGAGACAGAGACAGAGACAGAGACAGAGACAGAGACAGAGACAGAGACAGAGACAGAGACAGAGACAGAGACAGAGACAGAGACAGAGACAGAGACAGAGACAGAGACAGAGACGGAGACGGAGACGGAGACAGAGACAGAGACAGAGGAATAGACAGAGACAGAGACAGAGGAATAGACAGAGACACAGACAGAAACAGCGACAGGCACAGGGAGAGGGACAGGGTCAGAGACAGAGACAGAGACAGAGACAGACACAGAGACGGAGACAAAGACCGAGACAGAGACAGAGACGGAGACAGAGGCAGCGACAGAGCCAGGGACAGAGACTGAGACAGAGACAGAGGCAGAGACAGCGACAGAGACAGAGACAGAGACAGAGACAGAGACAGAGACAGGGCGGAGACAGAGGCAGAGACAGAGACAGAGACAGAGACAGAGACAGAGACAGAGATAGAGACAGAGACAGAGACAGAGACAGAGACAGAGACAGAGACAGAGACAGAGACAGAGACAGAGACAGAGACAGAGACAGAGACAGAGACAGAGACAGAGACAGAGACGGAGACAAAGACCGAGACAGAGACAAAGACAGAGACAGAGACGGAGACAGAGACAGAGACAGAGGAATAGACAGAGACAGAGACAGAGGAATAGACAGAGACAGAGACAGAAACAGCGACAGGCACAGGGAGAGGGACAGGGTCAGAGACAGAGACAGAGGATTAGACAGAGACAGAGACAGAAACAGCGACAGGCACAGGGAGAGGGACAGGGACAGAGACAGAGACGGAGACAGAGGCAGAGACAGAGCCAGGGACGGAGATAGAGACAGAGACAGACAGAGAGAAAGCGACAGAGAGAGAGACAGAGACAGAGACAGAGTCAGAGACAGAGACAGAGATATAGACAGACACAGAGACAGAGACAGAGACAGAGACAGAGACAGAGACAGAGACAGAGACGGAGACAAAGACAGAGACAGACGCAGGGACTGAGACAGAGGCAGAGACAGCGACAGAGACAGAGACAGAGACAGAGACAGAGACAGAGACAGAGACAGGGCGGAGACAGATGCAGAGACAGAGACAGAGACAGGGACAGAGACAGAGAGAGAGACAGAGACAGAGACAGAGACAGAGACAGAGACAGAGACAGAGACAGAGACAGAGACAGAGACAGAGACAGAGACAGAGACAGAGACAGAGACAGAGACAGAGACAGAGACAGAGACATAGACAGACACAGAGACGGAGACAAAGACCGAGACAGAGACAGAGACAGAGACAGAGACAGAGACAGAGACAGGGACAGAGACAGAGACAGAGACAGAGACAGAGACAGAGACAGAGACAGAGACAGAGACAGAGACAGAGACAGAGACAGAGACAGAGACAGAGACAGAGACGGAGACAAAGACCGAGACAGAGACAAAGACAGAGACAGAGACGGAGACAGAGACAGAGACAGAGGAATAGACAGAGACAGAGACAGAGGAATAGACAGAGACAGAGACAGAAAGAGCGACAGGCACAGGGAGAGGGACAGGGTCAGAGACAGAGACAGAGGATTAGACAGAGACAGAGACAGAAACAGCGACAGGCACAGGGAGAGGGACAGGGACAGAGACAGAGACAGAGACAGAGACAGAGACAGAGACAGAGACAGGGCGGAGACAGAGACAGAGACAGAGACAGAGACAGAGACAGAGACAGAGACAGAGGAAGAGACAGCGACAGAGACAGAGACAGAGACAGAGACAGAGACAGAGACAGAGACAGAGACAGAGACAGAGACAGAGACAGAGACAGAGACAGAGACAGAGACAGAGACAGAGACAGAGACAGAGACAGAGACAGATACAGAGACAGAGACAGGGCGGAGACAGAGACAGAGACAGAGACAGAGACAGAGACAGAGACAGAGACAGAGACAGAGACAGAGACAGAGACAGAGACAGAGACAGAGACAGAGACAGAGACAGAGACAGAGACAGAGACAGAGACAGAGACAGAGACAGAGACAGAGACAGAGACAGAGACAGAGACAGAGACAGAGACAGAGACAGAGACAGAGACGGAGACGGAGACGGAGACAGAGACAGAGACAGAGGAATAGACAGAGACAGAGACAGAGGAATAGACAGAGACACAGACAGAAACAGCGACAGGCACAGGGAGAGGGACAGGGTCAGAGACAGAGACAGAGACAGAGACAGACACAGAGACGGAGACAAAGACCGAGACAGAGACAGAGACGGAGACAGAGGCAGCGACAGAGCCAGGGACAGAGACTGAGACAGAGACAGAGGCAGAGACAGCGACAGAGACAGAGACAGAGACAGAGACAGAGACAGAGACAGAGACAGAGACAGAGACAGGGCGGAGACAGAGGCAGAGACAGAGACAGAGACAGAGACAGAGACAGAGACAGAGATAGAGACAGAGACAGAGACAGAGACAGAGACAGAGACAGAGACAGAGACAGAGACAGAGACAGAGACAGAGACAGAGACAGAGACAGAGACAGAGACGGAGACAAAGACCGAGACAGAGACAAAGACAGAGACAGAGACGGAGACAGAGACAGAGACAGAGGAATAGACAGAGACAGAGACAGAGGAATAGACAGAGACAGAGACAGAAACAGCGACAGGCACAGGGAGAGGGACAGGGTCAGAGACAGAGACAGAGGATTAGACAGAGACAGAGACAGAAGCAGCGACAGGCACAGGGAGAGGGACAGGGACAGAGACAGAGACGGAGACAGAGGCAGAGACAGAGCCAGGGACGGAGATAGAGACAGAGACAGACAGAGAGAAAGCGACAGAGAGAGAGACAGAGACAGAGACAGAGTCAGAGACAGAGACAGAGATATAGACAGACACAGAGACAGAGACAGAGACAGAGACAGAGACAGAGACAGAGACAGAGACGGAGACAAAGACAGAGACAGACGCAGGGACTGAGACAGAGGCAGAGACAGCGACAGAGACAGAGACAGAGACAGAGACAGAGACAGAGACAGAGACAGAGACAGCGACAGAGACAGAGACATAGACAGAGACGGAGACAGAGTCAGAGACAGAGGAATAGACAGAGACAGAGACAGAGGAATAGACAGAGACAGAGACAGAAACAGCGACAGGCACAGGGAGAGGGACAGGGTCAGAGACAGAGACAGAGCATTAGACAGAGACAGAGACAGAAACAGCGACAGGCACTGGCAGAGGGACAGGGACAGAGACAGAGACAGAGAGAGAGACAGAGACAGAGACAGAGACAGAGACAGAGACAGAGACAGAGACAGAGACAGAGACAGAGACAGAGACAGAGACAGAGACAGAGACAGAGACAGAGACAGAGACAGAGACAGAGACAGAGACAGAGACAGAGACAGAGACAGAGGCAGAGACAGAGACAGAGACAGAGACAGAGACATAGACAGACACAGAGACGGAGACAAAGACCGAGACAGAGACAGAGACGGAGACAGAGGCAGAGACAGAGCCAGGGACAGGGACGGAGACGGAGATAGAGGCAGAGACAGAGACAGAGACGGAGACAGAGGCAGAGACAGAGCCAGGGACGGAGATAGAGACAGAGACAGACAGAGAGAAAGCGACAGAGACAGAGACAGAGACAGAGACAGAGACAGAGACAGAGACAGAGACAGAGATATAGACAGACACAGAGACAGAGACAGAGACAGAGACAGAGACGGAGACAAAGACAGAGACAGACGCAGGGACTGAGACAGAGGCAGAGACAGCGACAGAGACAGAGACAGAGACAGAGACAGAGACAGAGACAGAGACAGAGACAGAGACAGAGACAGAGACAGAGACGGAGACAAAGACCGAGACAGAGACAAAGACAGAGACAGAGACGGAGACAGAGACAGAGACAGAGGAATAGACAGAGACAGAGACAGAAACAGCGACGGGCACAGGGAGAGGGACAGGGTCAGAGACAGAGACAGAGACAGAGACAGAAACAGAGACAGAAACAGCGACAGGCACAGGGAGAGGGACAGGGACAGAGACAGAGACAGAGACAGAGACAGAGACAGAGACAGAGACAGAGACAGAGACAGAGACAGAGACAGAGACAGAGACAGAGACAGAGACAGAGACAGAGACAGAGACAGAGACAGAGACAGAGACAGAGACAGAGACAGAGACAGAGACAGAGACAGAGACAGAGACAGAGACAGAGGCAGAGACAGAGACAGAGACAGAGACAGAGACAGAGACAGAGACAGAGACAGAGACAGAGACAGAGACAGAGACAGAGACAGAGACAGAGACAGAGACAGGGACAGAGACAGAGACAGAGGCAGAGACTGAGACTGAGACAGAGACAGAGACAGAGACAGAAACAGAGACGGAGGCAAAGACCGAGACAGAGGCAGAGACACAGACAGAGACAGAGACAGGGACAGAGACAGAGACAGAGACAGAGACAGAGACAGAGACAGAGACAGAGACAGAGACAGAGACAGAGACAGAGACAGAGACAGAGACGGAGACGGAGACGGAGACAGAGACAGAGACAGAGAGAGAGACAGAGACAGAGACAGAGAGAGAGACAGAGACAGAGACGGAGACAGAGACAGAGACAGAGACAGAGACAGAGACAGAGACAGAGACAGAGACAGAGACAGAGACAGAGACAGAGACAGAGACAGAGACAGAGACAGAGACAGAGACAGAGACAGAGACAGAGACAGAGACAGAGACAGAGACAGAGACAGAGACAGAGACAGAGACAGAGACAGAGACAGGGACAGAGACAGAGACAGAGACAGAGACAGAGACAGAGACAGAGACAGAGACAGAGACAGAGACAGAGACAGAGACAGAGACAGAGACAGAGACAGAGACAGAGACGGAGACAAAGACCGAGACAGAGACAAAGACAGAGACAGAGACGGAGACAGAGACAGAGACAGAGGAATAGACAGAGACAGAGACAGAGGAATAGACAGAGACAGAGACAGAAAGAGCGACAGGCACAGGGAGAGGGACAGGGTCAGAGACAGAGACAGAGGATTAGACAGAGACAGAGACAGAAACAGCGACAGGCACAGGGAGAGGGACAGGGACAGAGACAGAGACAGAGACAGAGACAGAGACAGAGACAGAGACAGGGCGGAGACAGAGACAGAGACAGAGACAGAGACAGAGACAGAGACAGAGACAGAGGAAGAGACAGCGACAGAGACAGAGACAGAGACAGAGACAGAGACAGAGACAGAGACAGAGACAGAGACAGAGACAGAGACAGAGACAGAGACAGAGACAGAGACAGAGACAGAGACAGATACAGAGACAGAGACAGGGCGGAGACAGAGACAGAGACAGAGACAGAGACAGAGACAGAGACAGAGACAGAGACAGAGACAGAGACAGAGACAGAGACAGAGACAGAGACAGAGACAGAGACAGAGACAGAGACAGAGACAGAGACAGAGACAGAGACAGAGACAGAGACAGAGACAGAGACAGAGACAGAGACAGAGACAGAGACAGAGACAGAGACGGAGACGGAGACGGAGACAGAGACAGAGACAGAGGAATAGACAGAGACAGAGACAGAGGAATAGACAGAGACACAGACAGAAACAGCGACAGGCACAGGGAGAGGGACAGGGTCAGAGACAGAGACAGAGACAGAGACAGACACAGAGACGGAGACAAAGACCGAGACAGAGACAGAGACGGAGACAGAGGCAGCGACAGAGCCAGGGACAGAGACTGAGACAGAGACAGAGGCAGAGACAGCGACAGAGACAGAGACAGAGACAGAGACAGAGACAGAGACAGGGCGGAGACAGAGGCAGAGACAGAGACAGAGACAGAGACAGAGACAGAGACAGAGATAGAGACAGAGACAGAGACAGAGACAGAGACAGAGACAGAGACAGAGACAGAGACAGAGACAGAGACAGAGACAGAGACAGAGACAGAGACAGAGACAGAGACAGAGACGGAGACAAAGACCGAGACAGAGACAAAGACAGAGACAGAGACGGAGACAGAGACAGAGACAGAGGAATAGACAGAGACAGAGACAGAGGAATAGACAGAGACAGAGACAGAAACAGCGACAGGCACAGGGAGAGGGACAGGGTCAGAGACAGAGACAGAGGATTAGACAGAGACAGAGACAGAAACAGCGACAGGCACAGGGAGAGGGACAGGGACAGAGACAGAGACGGAGACAGAGGCAGAGACAGAGCCAGGGACGGAGATAGAGACAGAGACAGACAGAGAGAAAGCGACAGAGAGAGAGACAGAGACAGAGACAGAGTCAGAGACAGAGACAGAGATATAGACAGACACAGAGACAGAGACAGAGACAGAGACAGAGACAGAGACAGAGACAGAGACAGAGACGGAGACAAAGACAGAGACAGACGCAGGGACTGAGACAGAGGCAGAGACAGCGACAGAGACAGAGACAGAGACAGAGACAGAGACAGAGACAGAGACAGGGCGGAGACAGATGCAGAGACAGAGACAGAGACAGGGACAGAGACAGAGAGAGAGACAGAGACAGAGACAGAGACAGAGACAGAGACAGAGACAGAGACAGAGACAGAGACAGAGACAGAGACAGAGACAGAGACAGAGACAGAGACAGAGACAGAGACAGAGACAGAGACAGAGACAGAGACATAGACAGACACAGAGACGGAGACAAAGACCGAGACAGAGACAGAGACAGAGACAGAGACAGAGACAGAGACAGAGACAGGGACAGAGACAGAGACAGAGACAGAGACAGAGACAGAGACAGAGACAGAGACAGAGACAGAGACAGAGACAGAGACAGAGACAGAGACAGAGACAGAGACGGAGACAAAGACCGAGACAGAGACAAAGACAGAGACAGAGACGGAGACAGAGACAGAGACAGAGGAATAGACAGAGACAGAGACAGAGGAATAGACAGAGACAGAGACAGAAAGAGCGACAGGCACAGGGAGAGGGACAGGGTCAGAGACAGAGACAGAGGATTAGACAGAGACAGAGACAGAAACAGCGACAGGCACAGGGAGAGGGACAGGGACAGAGACAGAGACAGAGACAGAGACAGAGACAGAGACAGAGACAGGGCGGAGACAGAGACAGAGACAGAGACAGAGACAGAGACAGAGACAGAGACAGAGGAAGAGACAGCGACAGAGACAGAGACAGAGACAGAGACAGAGACAGAGACAGAGACAGAGACAGAGACAGAGACAGAGACAGAGACAGAGACAGAGACAGAGACAGAGACAGAGACAGAGACAGAGACAGAGACAGAGACAGAGACAGATACAGAGACAGAGACAGGGCGGAGACAGAGACAGAGACAGAGACAGAGACAGAGACAGAGACAGAGACAGAGACAGAGACAGAGACAGAGACAGAGACAGAGACAGAGACAGAGACAGAGACAGAGACAGAGACAGAGACAGAGACAGAGACAGAGACAGAGACAGAGACAGAGACAGAGACAGATACAGAGACAGAGACGGAGACGGAGACGGAGACAGAGACAGAGACAGAGGAATAGACAGAGACAGAGACAGAGGAATAGACAGAGACACAGACAGAAACAGCGACAGGCACAGGGAGAGGGACAGGGTCAGAGACAGAGACAGAGACAGAGACAGACACAGAGACGGAGACAAAGACCGAGACAGAGACAGAGACGGAGACAGAGGCAGCGACAGAGCCAGGGACAGAGACTGAGACAGAGACAGAGGCAGAGACAGCGACAGAGACAGAGACAGAGACAGAGACAGAGACAGAGACAGAGACAGAGACAGAGACAGGGCGGAGACAGAGGCAGAGACAGAGACAGAGACAGAGACAGAGACAGAGACAGAGATAGAGACAGAGACAGAGACAGAGACAGAGACAGAGACAGAGACAGAGACAGAGACAGAGACAGAGACAGAGACAGAGACAGAGACAGAGACAGAGACAGAGACGGAGACAAAGACCGAGACAGAGACAAAGACAGAGACAGAGACGGAGACAGAGACAGAGACAGAGGAATAGACAGAGACAGAGACAGAGGAATAGACAGAGACAGAGACAGAAACAGCGACAGGCACAGGGAGAGGGACAGGGTCAGAGACAGAGACAGAGGATTAGACAGAGACAGAGACAGAAACAGCGACAGGCACAGGGAGAGGGACAGGGACAGAGACAGAGACGGAGACAGAGGCAGAGACAGAGCCAGGGACGGAGATAGAGACAGAGACAGACAGAGAGAAAGCGACAGAGAGAGAGACAGAGACAGAGACAGAGTCAGAGACAGAGACAGAGATATAGACAGACACAGAGACAGAGACAGAGACAGAGACAGAGACAGAGACAGAGACAGAGACGGAGACAAAGACAGAGACAGACGCAGGGACTGAGACAGAGGCAGAGACAGCGACAGAGACAGAGACAGAGACAGAGACAGAGACAGAGACAGAGACAGGGCGGAGACAGATGCAGAGACAGAGACAGAGACAGGGACAGAGACAGAGAGAGAGACAGAGACAGAGACAGAGACAGAGACAGAGACAGAGACAGAGACAGAGACAGAGACAGAGACAGAGACAGAGACAGAGACAGAGACAGAGACAGAGACAGAGACAGAGACAGAGACAGAGACAGAGACAGAGACAGAGACAGAGACATAGACAGACACAGAGACGGAGACAAAGACCGAGACAGAGACAGAGACGGAGACAGAGGCAGAGACAGAGCCAGGGACAGGGACGGAGACGGAGATAGAGGCAGAGACAAAGACAGAGACAGACGCAGGGACTGAGACAGAGGCAGAGACAGCGACAGAGACAGAGACAGAGACAGAGACAGAGACAGAGACAGAGACAGAGACAGAGACAGAGACAGAGACAGAGACGGAGACAAAGACCGAGACAGAGACAAAGACAGAGACAGAGACGGAGACAGAGACAGAGACAGAGACAGAGGAATAGACAGAGACAGAGACAGAAACAGCGACGGGCACAGGGAGAGGGACAGGGTCAGAGACAGAGACAGAGACAGAGACAGAAACAGCGACAGGCACAGGGAGAGGGACAGGGACAGAGACAGAGACAGAGACAGAAACAGAGACAGAGACAGAGACAGAGACAGAGACAGAGACAGAGACAGAGACAGAGACAGAGACAGAGACAGAGACAGAGACAGAGACAGAGACAGAGACAGAGACAGAGACAGAGACAGAGACAGAGACAGAGGCAGAGACAGAGACAGAGACAGAGACAGAAACAGAGACAGAGACAGAGACAGAGACAGAGACAGAGACAGAGACAGAGACAGAGACAGAGACAGAGACAGAGACAGAGACAGGGACAGAGACAGAGACAGAGGCAGAGACTGAGACTGAGACAGAGACAGAGACAGAGACAGAAACAGAGACGGAGGCAAAGACCGAGACAGAGGCAGAGACACAGACAGAGACAGAGACAGGGACAGAGACAGAGACAGAGACAGAGACAGAGACAGAGACAGAGACAGAGACAGAGACAGAGACAGAGACAGAGACAGAGGCAGAGACAGAGACGGAGACGGAGACGGAGACAGAGACAGAGACAGAGAGAGAGACAGAGACAGAGACAGAGAGAGAGACAGAGACAGAGACGGAGACAGAGACAGAGACAGAGACAGAGACAGAGACAGAGACAGAGACAGAGACAGAGACAGAGACAGAGACAGAGACAGAGACAGAGACAGAGACAGAGACAGAGACAGAGACAGAGACAGAGACAGAGACAGAGACAGAGACAGAGACAGAGACAGAGACAGAGACAGAGACAGAGACAGAGACAGAGACAGGGACAGAGACAGAGACAGAGACAGAGACAGAGACAGAGACAGAGACAGAGACAGAGACAGAGACAGAGACAGAGACAGAGACAGAGACAGGGCGGAGACAGATGCAGAGACAGAGACAGAGACAGGGACAGAGACAGAGAGAGAGACAGAGACAGAGACAGAGACAGAGACAGAGACAGAGACAGAGACAGAGACAGAGACAGAGACAGAGACAGAGACAGAGACAGAGACAGAGACAGAGACAGAGACAGAGACAGAGACAGAGACAGAGACAGAGACAGAGACAGAGACAGAGACAGAGACAGAGACAGAGACAGAGACAGAGACAGAGACAGAGACAGAGACGGAGACAAAGACCGAGACAGAGACAAAGACAGAGACAGAGACGGAGACAGAGACAGAGACAGAGGAATAGACAGAGACAGAGACAGAAACAGCGACGGGCACAGGGAGAGGGACAGGGTCAGAGACAGAGACAGAGACAGAGACAGAAACAGAGACAGAAACAGCGACAGGCACAGGGAGAGGGACAGGGACAGAGACAGAGACAGAGACAGAAACAGAGACAGAGACAGAGACAGAGACAGAGACAGAGACGGAGACAGAGACAGAGACAGAGACAGAGACAGAGACAGAGACAGAGACAGAGACAGAGACAGAGACAGAGGCAGAGACAGAGACAGAGACAGAGACAGAGACAGAGACAGAGACAGAGACAGAGACAGAGACAGAGACAGAGACAGAGACAGAGACAGAGACAGGGACAGAGACAGAGACAGAGGCAGAGACTGAGACTGAGACAGAGACAGACACAGAGACAGTAACAGAGACGGAGGCAAAGACCGAGACAGAGGCAGAGACACAGACAGAGACAGAGACAGGGACAGAGACAGAGACAGAGACAGAGACAGAGACAGAGACAGAGACAGAGACAGAGACAGAGACAGAGACAGAGACAGAGACAGAGACAGAGACAGAGACAGAGACGGAGACGGAGACGGAGACAGAGACAGAGACAGAGAGAGAGACAGAGACAGAGACAGAGAGAGAGACAGAGACAGAGACGGAGACAGAGACAGAGACAGAGACAGAGACAGAGACAGAGACAGAGACAGAGACAGAGACAGAGACAGAGACAGAGACAGAGACAGAGACAGAGACAGAGACAGAGACAGAGACAGAGACAGAGACAGAGACAGAGACAGAGACAGAGACAGAGACAGAGACAGAGACAGAGACAGAGACAGAGACAGAGACAGAGACAGAGACAGATACAGAGACAGAGACAGAGACAGAGACAGAGACAGAGACAGAGACAGACACAGAGACAGAGACAGAGACAGAGACAGAGACAGAGACAGAGACAGAGACAGAGACAGAGACAGAGACAGGGACAGAGACAGAGACAGAGGCAGAGACTGAGACTGAGACAGAGACAGAGACAGAGACAGAAACAGAGACGGAGGCAAAGACCGAGACAGAGACAGAGGAATAGACAGAGACAGAGACAGAGGAATAGACAGAGACAGAGACAGAAACAGCGACAGGCACAGGGAGAGGGACAGGGTCAGAGACAGAGACAGAGGATTAGACAGAGACAGAGACAGAAACAGCGACAGGCACAGGGAGAGGGACAGGGACAGAGACAGAGACAGAGACAGAGACAGAGACAGAGACGGGGACAGAGACAGAGACAGAGACAGACACAGAGACAGAGACAGAGACGGAGACAGAGACAGAGACAGAGACAGAGACAGAGACAGAGACAGAGACAGAGACAGAGACAGAGACAGAGACAGAGACAGAGACAGAGAGAGAGACAGAGACAGAGACAGAGACAGAGACAGAGACAGAGACAGAGACAGAGACGGAGACAAAGACAGAGACAGAGGGAGAGACAGCGGCAGAGACAGAGACAGAGACAGAAGACAGAGACAGAGACAGAGACCTAGACAGACACAGAGACGGAGACAAAGACCGAGACAGAGACAGAGACGGAGACAGAGGCAGCGACAGAGCCAGGGACAGAGACTGAGACAGAGACAGAGGCAGAGACAGCGACAGAGACAGAGACAGAGACAGAGACAGAGACAGAGACAGAGACAGAGACAGGGCGGAGACAGAGGCAGAGACAGAGACAGAGACAGAGACAGAGACAGAGACAGAGACAGAGACAGAGACAGAGACAGAGACAGAGACAGAGACAGAGACAGAGACAGAGACAGAGACAGAGACAGAGACAGAGACAGAGACAGAGACAGAGACAGAGACGGAGACAAAGACCGAGACAGAGACAAAGACAGAGACAGAGACGGAGACAGAGACAGAGACAGAGGAATAGACAGAGACAGAGACAGAGGAATAGACAGAGACAGAGACAGAAACAGCGACAGGCACAGGGAGAGGGACAGGGTCAGAGACAGAGACAGAGGATTAGACAGAGACAGAGACAGAAACAGCGACAGGCACAGGGAGAGGGACAGGGACAGAGACAGAGACGGAGACAGAGGCAGAGACAGAGCCAGGGACGGAGATAGAGACAGAGACAGACAGAGAGAAAGCGACAGAGAGAGAGACAGAGACAGAGACAGAGTCAGAGACAGAGACAGAGATATAGACAGACACAGAGACAGAGACAGAGACAGAGACAGAGACAGAGATGGAGACAAAGACAGAGACAGACGCAGGGACTGAGACAGAGGCAGAGACAGCGACAGAGACAGAGACAGAGACAGAGACAGAGACAGAGACAGAGACAGAGACAGGGCGGAGACAGATGCAGAGACAGAGACAGAGACAGGGACAGAGACAGAGAGAGAGACAGAGACAGAGACAGAGACAGAGACAGAGACAGAGACAGAGACAGAGACAGAGACAGAGAGAGAGACAGAGACAGAGACAGAGACAGAGACAGAGACAGAGACAGAGACAGAGACAGAGACAGAGACAGAGACGGAGACAAAGACAGAGACAGAGGGAGAGACAGCGGCAGAGACAGAGACAGAGACAGAGACAGAGACAGAGACAGAGACAGAGACAGAGACATAGACAGACACAGAGACGGAGACAAAGACCGAGACAGAGACAGAGACGGAGACAGAGGCAGCGACAGAGCCAGGGACAGAGACTGAGACAGAGACAGAGGCAGAGACAGCGACAGAGACAGAGACAGAGACAGAGACAGAGACGGAGACAAAGACAGAGACAGACGCAGGGACTGAGACAGAGGCAGAGACAGCGACAGAGACAGAGACAGAGACAGAGACAGAGACAGGGCGGAGACAGATGCAGAGACAGAGACAGAGACAGGGACAGAGACAGAGAGAGAGACAGAGACAGAGACAGAGACAGAGACAGAGACAGAGACAGAGACAGAGACAGAGACAGAGACAGAGACAGAGACAGAGACAGAGACAGAGACAGAGACAGAGACAGAGACAGAGACAGAGACAGAGACAGAGACAGAGACAGAGACAGAGACAGAGACAGAGACAGAGACAGAGACAGAGACAGAGACAGAGACAGAGACAGAGACAGAGACAGAGACAGAGACAGAGACAGAGACGGAGACAAAGACAGAGACAGAGACAGAGACAGAGACAGAGACAGAGACAGAGACAGAGACAGAGACAGAGACAGAGACAGAGACAGCGACAGAGACAGAGACATAGACAGAGACAGAGACAGAGACAGAGACAGAGACAGAGATATAGACAGACACAGAGACAGAGACAGAGACAGAGACAGAGACAGAGACGGAGACGGAGACGGAGACAGAGACAGAGACAGAGAGAGAGACAGAGACAGAGACAGAGAGAGAGACAGAGACAGAGACGGAGACAGAGACAGAGACAGAGACAGAGACAGAGACAGAGACAGAGACAGAGACAGAGACAGAGACAGAGACAGAGACAGAGACAGAGACAGAGACAGAGACACAGACAGAGACAGAGACAGAGACAGAGACAGAGACAGAGACAGAGACAGAGACAGAGACAGAGACAGAGACAGAGACAGAGACAGAGACAGGGACAGAGACAGAGACAGAGACAGAGACAGAGACAGAGACAGAGACAGAGACAGAGACAGAGACAGAGACAGAGACAGAGACAGAGACAGAGACAGAGACAGAGACAGAGACAGAGACAGAGACGGAGACAAAGACCGAGACAGAGACAAAGACAGAGACAGAGACGGAGACAGAGACAGAGACAGAGGAATAGACAGAGACAGAGACAGAGGAATAGACAGAGACAGAGACAGAAAGAGCGACAGGCACAGGGAGAGGGACAGGGTCAGAGACAGAGACAGAGGATTAGACAGAGACAGAGACAGAAACAGCGACAGGCACAGGGAGAGGGACAGGGACAGAGACAGAGGCAGAGACAGAGACAGAGACAGAGACAGAGACAGGGCGGAGACAGAGACAGAGACAGAGACAGAGACAGAGACAGAGACAGAGACAGAGACAGAGGAAGAGACAGCGACAGAGACAGAGACAGAGACAGAGACAGAGACAGAGACAGAGACAGAGACAGAGACAGAGACAGAGACAGAGACAGAGACAGAGACAGAGACAGAGACAGAGACAGAGACAGATACAGAGACAGAGACAGGGCGGAGACAGAGACAGAGACAGAGACAGAGACAGAGACAGAGACAGAGACAGAGACAGAGACAGAGACAGAGACAGAGACAGAGACAGAGACAGAGACAGAGACAGAGACAGAGACAGAGACAGAGACAGAGACAGAGACAGAGACAGAGACAGAGACAGAGACAGAGACAGAGACAGAGACAGAGACGGAGACGGAGACGGAGACAGAGACAGAGACAGAGGAATAGACAGAGACAGAGACAGAGGAATAGACAGAGACACAGACAGAAACAGCGACAGGCACAGGGAGAGGGAAAGGGTCAGAGACAGAGACAGAGGATTAGACAGAGACAGAGACAGAAACAGCGACAGGCATAGGGAGAGGGACAGGGACAGAGACAGAGACAGAGACAGACACAGAGACAGAGACAGAGACAGAGACAGAGACAGAGACAGAGACAGAGACAGAGACAGAGACAGAGACAGAGACAGAGACAGAGACAGAGACAGAGACAGAGACAGAGACAGAGACAGAGACAGAGACAGAGACAGAGACAGAGACAGAGACAGAGACAGAGACAGAGACAGAGACAGAGACAGAGACAGAGACAGAGACAGAGACAGAGACAGAGACAGAGACAGGGCAGAGACAGAGGCAGAGACAGAGACAGAGACAGAGACAGAGACAGAGACAGAGACAGAGACAGAGACAGAGACAGAGACAGAGACAGAGACAGAGACAGAGACAGAGACAGAGACAGAGACAGAGACAGAGACAGAGACAGAGACAGAGACAGAGACAGAGACAGAGACAGAGACAGAGACAGAGACAGAGACAGAGACAGAGACAGAGACAGAGACAGAGACAGAGACATAGACAGACACAGAGACGGAGACAAAGACAGAGACAGAGACAGAGACAGAGTCAGAGACAGAGACAGAGACAGAGACAGAGACGGAGACAAAGGCCGAGACAGAGACAGAGACAGAGACAGAGACAGAGACAGAGACAGAGACAGAGACAGAGACAGAGACAGAGACAGAGACAGAGACAGAGACAGAGACAGAGACAGAGACAGAGACAGAGACAGAGACAGAGACAGAGACAGAGACAGAGACAGAGACGGAGACAAAGACAGAGACAGACGCAGGGAATGAGACAGAGGCAGAGACAGCGACAGAGACAGAGACAGAGACAGAGACAGAGACAGAGACAGAGACAGAGACAGAGACAGAGACAGGGCGGAGACAGATGCAGAGACAGAGACAGAGACAGGGACAGAGACAGAGAGAGAGACAGAGGCAGAGACAGAGACAGAGACAGAGACAGAGACAGAGACAGAGACAGAGACAGAGACAGAGACAGAGACAGAGACAGAGACAGAGACAGAGACAGAGACAGAGACAGAGACAGAGACAGAGACAGAGACAGAGGAATAGACAGAGACAGAGACAGAAACAGCGACGGGCACAGGGAGAGGGACAGGGTCAGAGACAGAGACAGAGACAGAGACAGAAACAGAGACAGAAACAGCGACAGGCACAGGGAGAGGGACAGGGACAGAGACAGAGACAGAGACAGAAACAGAGACAGAGACAGAGACAGAGACAGAGACAGAGACAGAGACAGAGACAGAGACAGAGACAGAGACAGAGACAGAGACAGAGACAGAGACAGAGACAGAGACAGAGACAGAGACAGAGACAGAGACAGAGACAGAGGCAGAGACAGAGACAGAGACAGAGACAGAGACAGAGACAGAGACAGAGACAGAGACAGAGACAGAGACAGAGACAGAGACAGAGACAGAGACAGAGACAGAGACAGAGACAGAGACAGAGACAGAGACAGAGACAGAGACAGAGACAGAGACAGAGACAGAGACAGGGACAGAGACAGAGACAGAGGCAGAGACTGAGACTGAGACAGAGACAGAGACAGAGACAGAGACAGAAACAGAGACGGAGGCAAAGACCGAGACAGAGACAGAGGAATAGACAGAGACAGAGACAGAGGAATAGACAGAGACAGAGACGGAAACAGCGACAGGCACAGGGAGAGGGACAGGGTCAGAGACAGAGACAGAGGATTAGACAGAGACAGAGACAGAAACAGCGACAGGCACAGGGAGAGGGACAGGGACAGAGACAGAGACAGAGACAGAGACAGAGACAGAGACAGAGACGGGGACAGAGACAGAGACAGAGACAGACACAGAGACAGAGACAGAGACGGAGACAGAGACAGAGACAGAGACAGAGACAGAGACAGAGACAGAGACAGAGACAGAGACAGAGACAGAGACAGAGACAGAGACAGAGAGAGAGACAGAGACAGAGACAGAGACAGAGACAGAGACAGAGACAGAGACAGAGACAGAGACAGAGACAGAGACAGAGACAGAGACGGAGACAAAGACAGAGACAGAGACAGAGACAGAGACAGAGACAGAGACAGAGACAGAGACAGAGACAGAGACAGAAACAGAAACAGAGACAGAGACAGGGACAGAGACAGAGACAGGGACAGAGACAGAGACAGAGACAGAGACAGAGACAGAGACAGAGACAGAGACAGAGACAGAGACAGAGACAGAGACAGGGACAGAGACAGAGACAGAGGCAGAGACTGAGACTGAGACAGAGACAGAGACAGAGACAGAAACAGAAACAGAGACGGAGGCAAAGACCGAGACAGAGGCAGAGACACAGACAGAGACAGAGACAGGGACAGAGACAGAGACAGAGACAGAGACAGAGACAGAGACAGAGACAGAGACAGAGACAGAGACAGAGACAGAGACAGAGACGGAGACAGAGACAGAGACAGAGACGGAGACGGAGACGGAGACAGAGACAGAGACAGAGAGAGAGACAGAGACAGAGACGGAGACAGAGACAGAGACAGAGACAGAGACAGAGACAGAGACAGAGACAGAGACAGAGACAGAGACAGAGACAGAGACAGAGACAGAGACAGAGACAGAGACAGAGACAGAGACAGAGACAGAGACAGAGACAGAGACAGAGACAGAGACAGAGACAGAGACAGAGACAGAGACAGAGACAGAGACAGAGACAGAGACAGAGACAGAGACAGAGACAGAGACAGAGACAGAGACAGAGACAGAGACAGAGACAGAGACAGAGACAGAGACGGAGACAAAGACCGAGACATAGACAGAGACTGAGACAGAGACAAAGACAGAGACAGAGGCAGAGACGGAGACGGAGACGGAGACGGAGACAGAGACAGAGACAGAGACAGAGACAGAGACAGAGACAGAGACAGAGGCAGAGACAGAGACAGAGACAGAGACAGAGACAGAGACAGAGACAGAGACAGAGACAGAGACAGAGACAGAGACAGAGACAGAGACAGAGACAGAGACAGAGACAGAGACAGAGACAGAGACAGAGACAGAGACAGAGACAGAGACAGAGACAGAGACAGAGACGGAGACAAAGACCGAGACAGAGACAAAGACAGAGACAGAGACGGAGACAGAGACAGAGACAGAGGAATAGACAGAGACAGAGACAGAGGAATAGACAGAGACAGAGACAGAAACAGCGACAGGCACAGGGAGAGGCACAGGGTCAGAGACAGAGACAGAGGATTAGACAGAGACAGAGACAGAAACAGCGACAGGCACAGGCAGAGGGACAGGGACAGAGACAGAGACAGAGAGAGAGACAGAGACAGAGACAGAGACAGAGACAGAGACAGAGACAGAGACAGAGACAGAGACAGAGACAGAGACAGAGACAGAGACAGAGACAGAGACAGAGACAGAGACAGAGACAGAGACAGAGACAGAGACAGAGACAGAGGCAGAGACAGAGACAGAGACAGAGACAGAGACATAGACAGACACAGAGACGGAGACAAAGACCGAGACAGAGACAGAGACGGAGACAGAGGCAGAGACAGAGCCAGGGACAGGGACGGAGACGGAGATAGAGGCAGAGACAGAGACAGAGACGGAGACAGAGGCAGAGACAGAGCCAGGGACGGAGATAGAGACAGAGACAGACAGAGAGAAAGCGACAGAGACAGAGACAGAGACAGAGACAGAGACAGAGACAGAGACAGAGACAGAGACAGAGATATAGACAGACACAGAGACAGAGACAGAGACAGAGACAGAGACAGAGACGGAGACAAAGACAGAGACAGACGCAGGGACTGAGACAGAGGCAGAGACAGCGACAGAGACAGAGACAGAGACAGAGACGGAAACAGAGACAGAGACAGAGACAGAGACAGAGACAGAGACGGAGACAAAGACCGAGACAGAGACAAAGACAGAGACAGAGACGGAGACAGAGACAGAGACAGAGGATTAGACAGAGACAGAGACAGAAACAGCGACGGGCACAGGGAGAGGGACAGGGTCAGAGAGAGAGACAGAGGATTAGACAGAGACAGAGACAGAAACAGCGACAGGCACAGGGAGAGGGACAGGGACAGAGACAGAGACAGAGACAGAAACAGAGACAGAGACAGAGACAGAGACAGAGACAGAGACAGAGACAGAGACAGAGACAGAGACAGAGACAGAGACAGAGACAGAGACAGAGACAGAGACAGAGACAGAGACAGAGACAGAGACAGAGACAGAGACAGAGACAGAGACAGAGACAGAGACAGAGACAGAGACAGGGCGGAGACAGATGCAGAGACAGAGACAGAGACAGGGACAGAGACAGAGAGAGAGACAGAGGCAGAGACAGAGACAGAGACAGAGACAGAGACAGAGACAGAGACAGAGACAGAGACAGAGACAGAGACAGAGACAGAGACAGAGACAGAGACAGAGGCAGAGACAGAGACAGAGACAGAGACAGAGACATAGACAGACACAGAGACGGAGACAAAGACCGAGACAGAGACAGAGACGGAGACAGAGGCAGAGACAGAGCCAGGGACAGGGACGGAGACGGAGATAGAGGCAGAGACAGAGACAGAGACGGAGACAGAGGCAGAGACAGAGCCAGGGACGGAGATAGAGACAGAGACAGACAGAGAGAAAGCGACAGAGACAGAGACAGAGACAGAGACAGAGACAGAGACAGAGACAGAGACAGAGACAGAGATATAGACAGACACAGAGACAGAGACAGAGACAGAGACAGAGACAGAGACGGAGACAAAGACAGAGACAGACGCAGGGACTGAGACAGAGGCAGAGACAGCGACAGAGACAGAGACAGAGACAGAGACGGAAACAGAGACAGAGACAGAGACAGAGACAGAGACAGAGACAGAGACAGAGACAGGGCGGAGACAGATGCAGAGACAGAGACAGAGACAGGGACAGAGACAGAGAGAGAGACAGAGGCAGAGACAGAGACAGAGACAGAGACAGAGACAGAGACAGAGACAGAGACAGAGACAGAGACAGAGACAGAGACAGAGACAGAGACAGAGACAGAGACAGAGACAGAGACAGAGACAGAGACAGAGGAATAGACAGAGACAGAGACAGAAACAGCGACGGGCACAGGGAGAGGGACAGGGTCAGAGACAGAGACAGAGACAGAGACAGAAACAGAGACAGAAACAGCGACAGGCACAGGGAGAGGGACAGGGACAGAGACAGAGACAGAGACAGAAACAGAGACAGAGACAGAGACAGAGACAGAGACAGAGACAGAGACAGAGACAGAGACAGAGACAGAGACAGAGACAGAGACAGAGACAGAGACAGAGACAGAGACAGAGACAGAGACAGAGACAGAGACAGAGACAGAGGCAGAGACAGAGACAGAGACAGAGACAGAGACAGAGACAGAGACAGAGACAGAGACAGAGACAGAGACAGAGACAGAGACAGAGACAGAGACAGAGACAGAGACAGAGACAGAGACAGAGACAGAGACAGAGACAGAGACAGAGACAGAGACAGAGACAGAGACAGGGACAGAGACAGAGACAGAGGCAGAGACTGAGACTGAGACAGAGACAGAGACAGAGACAGAGACAGAAACAGAGACGGAGGCAAAGACCGAGACAGAGACAGAGGAATAGACAGAGACAGAGACAGAGGAATAGACAGAGACAGAGACGGAAACAGCGACAGGCACAGGGAGAGGGACAGGGTCAGAGACAGAGACAGAGGATTAGACAGAGACAGAGACAGAAACAGCGACAGGCACAGGGAGAGGGACAGGGACAGAGACAGAGACAGAGACAGAGACAGAGACAGAGACAGAGACGGGGACAGAGACAGAGACAGAGACAGACACAGAGACAGAGACAGAGACGGAGACAGAGACAGAGACAGAGACAGAGACAGAGACAGAGACAGAGACAGAGACAGAGACAGAGACAGAGACAGAGACAGAGACAGAGAGAGAGACAGAGACAGAGACAGAGACAGAGACAGAGACAGAGACAGAGACAGAGACAGAGACAGAGACAGAGACAGAGACAGAGACGGAGACAAAGACAGAGACAGAGACAGAGACAGAGACAGAGACAGAGACAGAGACAGAGACAGAGACAGAGACAGAAACAGAAACAGAGACAGAGACAGGGACAGAGACAGAGACAGGGACAGAGACAGAGACAGAGACAGAGACAGAGACAGAGACAGAGACAGAGACAGAGACAGAGACAGAGACAGAGACAGGGACAGAGACAGAGACAGAGGCAGAGACTGAGACTGAGACAGAGACAGAGACAGAGACAGAAACAGAAACAGAGACGGAGGCAAAGACCGAGACAGAGGCAGAGACACAGACAGAGACAGAGACAGGGACAGAGACAGAGACAGAGACAGAGACAGAGACAGAGACAGAGACAGAGACAGAGACAGAGACAGAGACAGAGACAGAGACGGAGACAGAGACAGAGACAGAGACGGAGACGGAGACGGAGACAGAGACAGAGACAGAGAGAGAGACAGAGACAGAGACGGAGACAGAGACAGAGACAGAGACAGAGACAGAGACAGAGACAGAGACAGAGACAGAGACAGAGACAGAGACAGAGACAGAGACAGAGACAGAGACAGAGACAGAGACAGAGACAGAGACAGAGACAGAGACAGAGACAGAGACAGAGACAGAGACAGAGACAGAGACAGAGACAGAGACAGAGACAGAGACAGAGACAGAGACAGAGACAGAGACAGAGACAGAGACAGAGACAGAGACAGAGACAGAGACAGAGACAGAGACGGAGACAAAGACCGAGACAGAGACAGAGACTGAGACAGAGACAAAGACAGAGACAGAGGCAGAGACGGAGACGGAGACGGAGACGGAGACAGAGACAGAGACAGAGACAGAGACAGAGACAGAGACAGAGACAGAGGCAGAGACAGAGACAGAGACAGAGACAGAGACAGAGACAGAGACAGAGACAGAGACAGAGACAGAGACAGAGACAGAGACAGAGACAGAGACAGAGACAGAGACAGAGACAGAGACAGAGACAGAGACAGAGACAGAGACAGAGACAGAGACAGAGACGGAGACAAAGACCGAGACAGAGACAAAGACAGAGACAGAGACGGAGACAGAGACAGAGACAGAGGAATAGACAGAGACAGAGACAGAGGAATAGACAGAGACAGAGACAGAAACAGCGACAGGCACAGGGAGAGGCACAGGGTCAGAGACAGAGACAGAGGATTAGACAGAGACAGAGACAGAAACAGCGACAGGCACAGGCAGAGGGACAGGGACAGAGACAGAGACAGAGAGAGAGACAGAGACAGAGACAGAGACAGAGACAGAGACAGAGACAGAGACAGAGACAGAGACAGAGACAGAGACAGAGACAGAGACAGAGACAGAGACAGAGACAGAGACAGAGACAGAGACAGAGACAGAGACAGAGACAGAGGCAGAGACAGAGACAGAGACAGAGACAGAGACATAGACAGACACAGAGACGGAGACAAAGACCGAGACAGAGACAGAGACGGAGACAGAGGCAGAGACAGAGCCAGGGACAGGGACGGAGACGGAGATAGAGGCAGAGACAGAGACAGAGACGGAGACAGAGGCAGAGACAGAGCCAGGGACGGAGATAGAGACAGAGACAGACAGAGAGAAAGCGACAGAGACAGAGACAGAGACAGAGACAGAGACAGAGACAGAGACAGAGACAGAGACAGAGATATAGACAGACACAGAGACAGAGACAGAGACAGAGACAGAGACAGAGACGGAGACAAAGACAGAGACAGACGCAGGGACTGAGACAGAGGCAGAGACAGCGACAGAGACAGAGACAGAGACAGAGACGGAAACAGAGACAGAGACAGAGACAGAGACAGAGACAGAGACGGAGACAAAGACCGAGACAGAGACAAAGACAGAGACAGAGACGGAGACAGAGACAGAGACAGAGGATTAGACAGAGACAGAGACAGAAACAGCGACGGGCACAGGGAGAGGGACAGGGTCAGAGAGAGAGACAGAGGATTAGACAGAGACAGAGACAGAAACAGCGACAGGCACAGGGAGAGGGACAGGGACAGAGACAGAGACAGAGACAGAAACAGAGACAGAGACAGAGACAGAGACAGAGACAGAGACAGAGACAGAGACAGAGACAGAGACAGAGACAGAGACAGAGACAGAGACAGAGACAGAGACAGAGACAGAGACAGAGACAGAGACAGAGACAGAGACAGAGACAGAGACAGAGACAGAGACAGAGACAGAGACAGAGACAGAGACAGAGACAGAAACAGAAACAGAGACAGAGACAGGGACAGAGACAGAGACAGGGACAGAGACAGAGACAGAGACAGAGACAGAGACAGAGACAGAGACAGAGACAGAGACAGAGACAGAGACAGAGACAGGGACAGAGACAGAGACAGAGGCAGAGACTGAGACTGAGACAGAGACAGAGACAGAGACAGAGACAGAAACAGAAACAGAGACGGAGGCAAAGACCGAGACAGAGGCAGAGACACAGACAGAGACAGAGACAGGGACAGAGACAGAGACAGAGACAGAGACAGAGACAGAGACAGAGACAGAGACAGAGACAGAGACAGAGACAGAGACAGAGACGGAGACAGAGACAGATACAGAGACGGAGACGGAGACGGAGACAGAGACAGAGACAGAGAGAGAGACAGAGACAGAGACGGAGACAGAGACAGAGACAGAGACAGAGACAGAGACAGAGACAGAGACAGAGACAGAGACAGAGACAGAGACAGAGACAGAGACAGAGACAGAGACAGAGACAGAGACAGAGACAGAGACAGAGACAGAGACAGAGACAGAGACAGAGACAGAGACAGAGACAGAGACAGAGACAGAGACGGAGACAAAGACCGAGACAGAGACAGAGACAGAGACTGAGACAGAGACAAAGACAGAGACAGAGGCAGAGACGGAGACGGAGACGGAGACGGAGACAGAGACAGAGACAGAGACAGAGACAGAGACAGAGACAGAGACAGAGGCAGAGACAGAGACAGAGACAGAGACAGAGACAGAGACAGAGACAGAGACAGAGACAGAGACAGAGACAGAGACAGAGACAGAGACAGAGACAGAGACAGAGACAGAGACAGAGACAGAGACAGAGACAGAGACAGAGACAGAGACAGAGACAGAGACAGAGACAGAGACGGAGACAAAGACCGAGACAGAGACAAAGACA
The DNA here is from genome assembly GCA_945859595.2 of Megachile willughbiella. Taxonomy (NCBI): domain Eukaryota; kingdom Metazoa; phylum Arthropoda; class Insecta; order Hymenoptera; family Megachilidae; genus Megachile; species Megachile willughbiella. The sequence continues at coordinate 209,327 of CAMAOD020000293.1, forward strand.
GAGACAGAGACGGAGACAGAGACAGAGACAGAGGAATAGACAGAGACAGAGACAGAAACAGCGACAGGCACAGGGAGAGGCACAGGGTCAGAGACAGAGACAGAGGATTAGACAGAGACAGAGACAGAAACAGCGACAGGCACAGGCAGAGGGACAGGGACAGAGACAGAGACAGAGAGAGAGACAGAGACAGAGACAGAGACAGAGACAGAGACAGAGACAGAGACAGAGACAGAGACAGAGACAGAGACAGAGACAGATACAGAGACAGAGACAGAGACAGAGACAGAGACAGAGACAGAGACAGAGACAGAGACAGAGACAGAGACAGAGACAGAGACAGAGTCAGAGACAGAGACAGAGACAGAGACAGAGACAGAGACGGAGACAAAGGCCGAGACAGAGACAGAGACAGAGACAGAGACAGAGACAGAGACAGAGACAGAGACAGAGACAGAGACAGAGACAGAGACAGAGACAGAGACAGAGACAGAGACAGAGACAGAGGCAGAGACAGAGACAGAGACAGAGACAGAGACAGAGACAGAGACAGAGACAGAGACAGAGACAGAGACAGAGACAGAGACGGAGACAAAGACCGAGACAGAGACAAAGACAGAGACAGAGACGGAGACAGAGACAGAGACAGAGGAATAGACAGAGACAGAGACAGAGGAATAGACAGAGACAGAGACAGAGACAGAGACAGAGACAGAGACAGAGACAGAGACAGCGACAGAGACAGAGACAGAGACAGAGACAGAGACAGATACAGAGACAGAGACAGGGCGGAGACAGAGACAGAGACAGAGACAGAGACAGAGACAGAGACAGAGACAGAGACAGAGACAGAGACAGAGACAGAGACAGAGACAGAGACAGAGACAGAGACAGAGACAGAGACAGAGACAGAGACAGAGACAGAGACAGAGACAGAGACGGAGACAAAGACCGAGACAGAGACAAAGAGAGAGACAGAGACGGAGACAGAGACAGAGACAGAGGAATAGACAGAGACAGAGACAGAGGAATAGACAGAGACAGAGACAGAAACAGCGACAGGCACAGGGAGAGGCACAGGGTCAGAGACAGAGACAGAGGATTAGACAGAGACAGAGACAGAAACAGCGACAGGCACAGGCAGAGGGACAGGGACAGAGACAGAGACAGAGACAGAGACAGAGACAGAGACAGAGACAGAGACAGAGACAGAGACAGAGACAGAGACAGAGACAGAGACAGAGACAGAGACAGAGACAGAGACAGAGACAGAGACAGAGACAGAGACAGAGACAGAGACAGAGACAGAGACAGAGACAGAGACAGAGACAGAGACAGAGACAGAGACAGAGACAGAGTCAGAGACAGAGACAGAGACAGAGACAGAGACAGAGACGGAGACAAAGGCCGAGACAGAGACAGAGACGAGAGACAGAGACAGAGACAGAGACAGAGACAGAGACAGAGACAGAGACAGAGACAGAGACAGAGACAGAGACAGAGACAGAGACAGAGACAGAGACAGAGACCAGAGACAGAGACAGAGACAGAGACAGAGACGGAGACAAAGACCGAGACAGAGACAAAGACAGAGACAGAGACGGAGACAGAGACAGAGACAGAGGAATAGACAGAGACAGAGACAGAGGAATAGACAGAGACAGAGACAGAGACAGAGACAGAGACAGAGACAGAGACAGAGACAGCGACAGAGACAGAGACAGAGACAGAGACAGAGACAGATACAGAGACAGAGACAGGGCGGAGACAGAGACAGAGACAGAGACAGAGACAGAGACAGAGACAGAGACAGAGACAGAGACAGAGACAGAGACAGAGACAGAGACAGAGACAGAGACAGAGACAGAGACAGAGACAGAGACAGAGACAGAGACAGAGACAGAGACAGAGACAGAGACGGAGACAAAGACCGAGACAGAGACAAAGACAGAGACAGAGACGGAGACAGAGACAGAGACAGAGGAATAGACAGAGACAGAGACAGAGGAATAGACAGAGACAGAGACAGAAACAGCGACAGGCACAGGGAGAGGCACAGGGTCGGAGACAGAGACAGAGGATTAGACAGAGACAGAGACAGAAACAGCGACAGGCACAGGCAGAGGGACAGGGACAGAGACAGAGACAGAGAGAGACAGAGACAGAGACAGAGACAGAGACAGAGACAGAGACAGAGACAGAGACAGAGACAGAGACAGAGACAGAGACAGAGACAGAGACAGAGACAGAGACAGAGACAGAGACAGAGACAGAGACAGAGACAGAGACAGAGACAGAGACAGAGACAGAGACAGAGACAGAGACAGAGACAGAGACAGAGACAGAGACAGAGACAGAGACAGAGACAGAGACAGAGACAGAGACAGAGACGGAGACAAAGGCCGAGACGGAGACAGAGACAGAGACAGAGACAGAGACAGAGACAGAGACAGAGACAGAGACAGAGACAGAGGCAGGGACAGAGACAGAGACAGAGACAGAGACAGAGACAGAGACAGAGACAGAGACAGAGACAGAGACAGAGACAGAGACAGAGACAGAGACAGAGACAGAGACAGAGACAGAGACAGAGACAGAGACAGAGACAGAGACAGAGACAGAGAGAGAGACAGAGACAGAGACGGAGACAAAGACCGAGACAGAGACAGAGACTGAGACAGAGACAAAGACAGAGACAGAGGCAGAGACGGAGACGGAGACGGAGACGGAGACAGAGACAGAGACAGAGACAGAGACAGAGACAGAGACAGAGGCAGAGACAGAGACAGAGACAGAGACAGAGACAGAGACAGAGACAGAGACAGAGACAGAGACAGAGACAGAGACAGAGACAGAGACAGAGACAGAGACAGAGACAGAGACGGAGACAAAGACCGAGACAGAGACAAAGACAGAGACAGAGACGGAGACAGAGACAGAGACAGAGGAATAGACAGAGACAGAGACAGAGGAATAGACAGAGACAGAGACAGAAACAGCGACAGGCACAGGGAGAGGCACAGGGTCAGAGACAGAGACAGAGGATTAGACAGAGACAGAGACAGAAACAGCGACAGGCACAGACAGAGGGACAGGGACAGAGACAGAGACAGAGAGAGAGACAGAGACAGAGACAGAGACAGAGACAGAGACAGAGACAGAGACAGAGACAGAGACAGAGACAGAGACAGAGACAGAGACAGAGACAGAGACAGAGACAGAGACAGAGACAGAGACAGAGACAGAGACAGAGTCAGAGACAGAGACAGAGACAGAGACAGAGACAGAGACGGAGACAAAGGCCGAGACAGAGACAGAGACAGAGACAGAGACAGAGACAGAGACAGAGACAGAGACAGAGACAGAGACAGAGACAGAGACAGAGACAGAGACAGAGACAGAGACAGAGACAGAGACAGAGACAGAGACAGAGACAGAGACAGAGACAGAGACGGAGACAAAGACCGAGACAGAGACAAAGACAGAGACAGAGACGGAGACAGAGACAGAGACAGAGGAATAGACAGAGACAGAGACAGAGGAATAGACAGAGACAGAGACAGAGACAGAGACAGAGACAGAGACAGAGACAGAGACAGCGACAGAGACAGAGACAGAGACAGAGACAGATACAGAGACAGAGACAGGGCGGAGACAGAGACAGAGACAGAGACAGAGACAGAGACAGAGACAGAGACAGAGACAGAGACAGAGACAGAGACAGAGACAGAGACAGAGACAGAGACAGAGACAGAGACAGAGACAGAGACAGAGACAGAGACAGAGACAGAGACAGAGACAGAGACAGAGACAGAGACAGAGACAGAGACAGAGACAGAGACAGAGACAGAGACAGAGACAGAGACAGAGACAGAGACGGAGACAGAGGCAGAGACAGAGCCAGGGACAGAGACAGAGACAGACACAGAGACAGAGACAGAGACGGAGACAGAGACAGAGACAGAGACAGAGACAGAGACAGAGACAGAGACAGAGACAGAGACAGAGACAGAGACAGAGACAGAGACAGAGACAGAGACAGAGACAGAGACAGAGAGAGAGACAGAGACAGAGACAGAGACAGAGACAGAGACAGAGACAGAGACAGAGGCAGAGACAGAGACAGAGACAGAGACGGAGACAAAGACAGAGACAGAGGGAGAGACAGCGGCAGAGACAGAGACAGAGACAGAGACAGAGACAGAGACAGAGACAGAGACATAGACAGACACAGAGACGGAGACAAAGACCGAGACAGAGACAGAGACGGAGACAGAGGCAGCGACAGAGCCAGGGACAGAGACTGAGACAGAGACAGAGGCAGAGACAGCGACAGAGACAGAGACAGAGACAGAGACAGAGACAGAGACAGAGACAGAGACAGAGACAGAGACAGAGACAGGGCGGAGACAGAGGCAGAGACAGAGACAGAGACAGAGACAGAGACAGAGACAGAGACAGAGACAGAGACAGAGACAGAGACAGAGACAGAGACAGAGACAGAGACAGAGACAGAGACAGAGACAGAGACAGAGACGGAGGGAGAGACAGAGGCAGAGACAGAGACAGAGACAGAGACAGAGACAGAGACAGAGACAGAGACAGAGACAGAGACAGAGACAGAGACAGAGACATAGACAGACACAGAGACGGAGACAGAGACCGAGACAGAGACAGAGACGGAGCCAGAGGCAGAGACGGAGACAGAGACAGAGACAGAGACAGAGACAGAGACAGAGACAGAGACAGAGACGGAGACAGAGACAGAGACAGAGACGGAGACAAAGACAGAGACAGAGGGAGAGACAGCGGCAGAGACAGAGACAGAGACAGGGACAGAGACAGAGACAGAGACAGAGACATAGACAGACACAGAGACGGAGACAAAGACCGAGACAGAGACAGAGACGGAGACAGAGGCAGAGACAGAGCCAGGGACAGAGACTGAGACAGAGACAGAGACAGAGACAGCGACAGAGACAGAGACAGAGACAGAGACAGAGACAGAGACAGAGACAGGGCGGAGACAGAGGCAGAGACAGAGACAGAGACACAGACAGAGACAGAGACAGAGATAGAGACAGAGACAGAGACAGAGACAGAGACAGAGACAGAGACAGAGACAGAGACAGAGACAGAGACAGAGACAGAGACAGAGACAGAGAGAGAGACAGAGACAGAGACAGAGACAGAGACAGAGACAGAGACAGAGACAGAGACAGAGACAGAGACGGAGACGGAGACAGAGACAGAGGAATAGACAGAGAGAGAGACAGAGGAATAGACAGAGACAGAGACAGAAACAGCGACAGGCACAGGGAGAGGGACAGGGTCAGAGACAGAGACAGAGGATTAGACAGAGACAGAGACAGAAACAGCGACAGGCACAGGGAGAGGGACAGGGACAGAGACAGAGACAGAGACAGAGACAGAGACAGAGACAGAGACAGAGACAGAGACAGAGACAGAGACAGAGACAGAGGAAGAGACAGCGACAGAGACAGAGACAGAGACAGAGACAGAGACAGAGACAGAGACAGAGACAGAGACAGAGACAGAGACAGAGACAGAGACAGAGACAGAGACAGAGACAGAGACAGAGACAGAGACAGAGACAGAGACAGAGACAGACACAGAGACGGAGACAAAGACCGAGACAGAGACAGAGACGGAGACAGAGGCAGAGACAGAGCCAGGGACAGAGACGGAGACAGAGACAGAGGAAGAGACAGCGACAGAGACAGAGACAGAGACAGAGACAGAGACAGAGACAGAGACAGAGACAGAGACAGAGACAGAGACAGAGACAGAGACAGAGACAGAGACAGAGACAGAGACAGAGACAGAGACAGAGACAGAGACAGAGACAGAGACAGAGACAGAGACAGAGACAGAGACAGAGACAGAGACAGAGACAGAGACAGAGACGGAGACAAAGGCCGAGACAGAGACAGAGACCGAGACAGAGACAAAGACAGAGACAGAGACGGAGACAGAGACAGAGATGGAGGAATAGACAGAGACAGAGACAGAGGAATAGACAGAGACAGAGACAGAAACAGCGACAGGCACAGGGAGAGGGACAGGGTCAGAGACAGAGACAGAGGATTAGACAGAGACAGAGACAGAAACAGCGACAGGCACAGGGAGAGGGACAGGGACAGAGACAGAGACAGAGACAGAGACAGAGACAGAGACAGAGACAGAGACAGAGACAGAGACAGAGACAGAGACAGAGACAGAGACAGAGACAGAGACAGAGACAGAGACAGGGCGGAGACAGAGACAGAGACAGAGACAGGGCGGAGACAGAGACAGAGACAGAGACAGAGACAGAGACAGAGACAGAGACAGAGACAGAGACAGAGACAGAGACAGAGACAGAGACAGAGACAGAGACAGAGACAGAGACAGAGACAGAGACAGACACAGAGACGGAGACAAAGACCGAGACAGAGACAGAGACGGAGACAGAGGTAGAGACAGAGCCAGGAACAGAGACGAAGACAGAGACAGAGGAAGAGACAGCGACAGAGACAGAGACAGAGACAGAGACAGAGACAGAGACAGAGACAGAGACAGAGACAGAGACAGAGACAGAGACAGAGACAAAGACAGAGACAGAGACGGAGACAGAGACAGAGATGGAGGAATAGACAGAGACAGAGACAGAGGAATAGACAGAGACAGAGACAGAAACAGCGACAGGCACAGGGAGAGGGACAGGGTCAGAGACAGAGACAGAGGATTAGACAGAGACAGAGACAGAAACAGCGACAGGCACAGGGAGAGGGACAGGGACAGAGACAGAGACAGAGACAGAGACAGAGACAGAGACAGAGACAGAGACAGAGACAGAGACAGAGACAGAGACAGAGACAGAGACAGAGACAGAGACAGAGACAGAGACAGGGCGGAGACAGAGACAGAGACAGAGACAGGGCGGAGACAGAGACAGAGACAGAGACAGAGACAGAGACAGAGACAGAGACAGAGACAGAGACAGAGACAGAGACAGAGACAGAGACAGAGACAGAGACAGAGACAGAGACAGAGACAGACACAGAGACGGAGACAAAGACCGAGACAGAGACAGAGACGGAGACAGAGGTAGAGACAGAGCCAGGAACAGAGACGAAGACAGAGACAGAGGAAGAGACAGCGACAGAGACAGAGACAGAGACAGAGACAGAGACAGAGACAGAGACAGAGACAGAGACAGAGACAGAGACAGAGACAGAGACAGAGACAGAGACAGAGACAGAGACAGAGACAGAGACAGGGACAGAGACAGAGACAGAGACAGAGACGGAGACAATGGCCGAGACAGAGACAGAGACCGAGACAGAGACAAAGACAGAGACAGAGACGAAGACAGAGACAGAGACGGAGGAATAGACAGAGACAGAGACAGAGGAATAGACAGAGACAGAGACAGAAACAGCGACAGGCACAGGGAGAGGGACAGGGTCAGAGACAGAGACAGAGGATTAGACAGAGACAGAGACAGAGACAGAGACAGAGACAGAGACAGAGACAGAGACAGAGACAGAGACAGAGACAGAGACAGAGACAGAGACAGAGACAGAGACGGAGACAGAGACAGAGACAGAGGCAGAGACAGAGACAGAGACAGAGACAGAGACAGAGACAGAGACAGAGACCAGGACAGAGACAGAGACAGAGACAGACACAGAGGCAGAGACAGAGACGGAGACAGAGACAGAGACAGAGACAGAGACAGAGACAGAGACAGAGACAGAGACAGAGACAGAGACAGAGACAGAGACAGAGACAGAGTCAGAGACAGAGACAGAGACAGAGACAGAGACGGAGACAAAGACCGAGACAGAGACAGAGACCGAGACAGACACAGAGACTGAGACGCAGGCAGAGACACAGACAGAGACGGAGACAGAGGCAGAGACAGAGCCAGGGATAGAGACGGAGACGCAGATAGAGGCAGAGACAGAGACAGAGACGGAGACAGAGGCAGAGACAGAGCCAGGGACGGAGACAGAGACAGAGACAGAGACAGAGACAGAGACAGAGACGGAGACAAAGACCGAGACAGAGACAAAGAGAGAGGCAGAGACGGAGACAGAGACAGAGACAGAGACAGAGACAGAGACAGAGACGGAGACAAAGACCGAGACAGAGACAAAGACAGAGACAGAGACGGAGACAGAGACAGAGACAGAGGAATAGACAGAGACAGAGACAGAGGAATAGACAGAGACAGAGACAGAAACAGCGACAGGCACAGGGAGAGGCACAGGGTCAGAGACAGAGACAGAGGATTAGACAGAGACAGAGACAGAAACAGCGACAGGCACAGACAGAGGGACAGGGACAGAGACAGAGACAGAGAGAGAGACAGAGACAGAGACAGAGACAGAGACAGAGACAGAGACAGAGACAGAGACAGAGACAGAGACAGAGACAGAGACAGAGACAGAGACAGAGACAGAGACAGAGACAGAGACAGAGACAGAGACAGAGTCAGAGACAGAGACAGAGACAGAGACAGAGACAGAGACGGAGACAAAGGCCGAGACAGAGACAGAGACAGAGACAGAGACAGAGACAGAGACAGAGACAGAGACAGAGACAGAGACAGAGACAGAGACAGAGACAGAGACAGAGACAGAGACAGAGACAGAGACAGAGACAGAGACAGAGACAGAGACAGAGACAGAGACAGAGACAGAGACAGAGACAGAGACAGAGACGGAGACAAAGACCGAGACAGAGACAAAGACAGAGACAGAGACGGAGACAGAGACAGAGACAGAGGAATAGACAGAGACAGAGACAGAGGAATAGACAGAGACAGAGACAGAGACAGAGACAGAGACAGAGACAGAGACAGAGACAGCGACAGAGACAGAGACAGAGACAGAGACAGATACAGAGACAGAGACAGGGCGGAGACAGAGACAGAGACAGAGACAGAGACAGAGACAGAGACAGAGACAGAGACAGAGACAGAGACAGAGACAGAGACAGAGACAGAGACAGAGACAGAGACAGAGACAGAGACAGAGACAGAGACAGAGACAGAGACAGAGACAGAGACAGAGACAGAGACAGAGACAGAGACAGAGACAGAGACAGAGACAGAGACAGAGACAGAGACAGAGACGGAGACAGAGGCAGAGACAGAGCCAGGGACAGAGACAGAGACAGACACAGAGACAGAGACAGAGACGGAGACAGAGACAGAGACAGAGACAGAGACAGAGACAGAGACAGAGACAGAGACAGAGACAGAGACAGAGACAGAGACAGAGACAGAGACAGAGACAGAGACAGAGAGAGAGACAGAGACAGAGACAGAGACAGAGACAGAGACAGAGACAGAGACAGAGGCAGAGACAGAGACAGAGACAGAGACGGAGACAAAGACAGAGACAGAGGGAGAGACAGCGGCAGAGACAGAGACAGAGACAGAGACAGAGACAGAGACAGAGACAGAGACATAGACAGACACAGAGACGGAGACAAAGACCGAGACAGAGACAGAGACGGAGACAGAGGCAGCGACAGAGCCAGGGACAGAGACTGAGACAGAGACAGAGGCAGAGACAGCGACAGAGACAGAGACAGAGACAGAGACAGAGACAGAGACAGAGACAGAGACAGAGACAGAGACAGAGACAGAGACAGGGCGGAGACAGAGGCAGAGACAGAGACAGAGACAGAGACAGAGACAGAGACAGAGACAGAGACAGAGACAGAGACAGAGACAGAGACAGAGACAGAGACAGAGACAGAGACAGAGACAGAGACAGAGACAGAGACAGAGACGGAGGGAGAGACAGAGGCAGAGACAGAGACAGAGACAGAGACAGAGACAGAGACAGAGACAGAGACAGAGACAGAGACAGAGACAGAGACAGAGACAGAGACAGAGACATAGACAGACACAGAGACGGAGACAGAGACCGAGACAGAGACAGAGACGGAGCCAGAGGCAGAGACGGAGACAGAGACAGAGACAGAGACAGAGACAGAGACAGAGACAGAGACAGAGACGGAGACAGAGACAGAGACAGAGACGGAGACAAAGACAGAGACAGAGGGAGAGACAGCGGCAGAGACAGAGACAGAGACAGGGACAGAGACAGAGACAGAGACAGAGACATAGACAGACACAGAGACGGAGACAAAGACCGAGACAGAGACAGAGACGGAGACAGAGGCAGAGACAGAGCCAGGGACAGAGACTGAGACAGAGACAGAGACAGAGACAGCGACAGAGACAGAGACAGAGACAGAGACAGAGACAGAGACAGAGACAGGGCGGAGACAGAGGCAGAGACAGAGACAGAGACACAGACAGAGACAGAGACAGAGATAGAGACAGAGACAGAGACAGAGACAGAGACAGAGACAGAGACAGAGACAGAGACAGAGACAGAGACAGAGACAGAGACAGAGAGAGAGACAGAGACAGAGACAGAGACAGAGACAGAGACAGAGACAGAGACAGAGACAGAGACAGAGACGGAGACGGAGACAGAGACAGAGGAATAGACAGAGAGAGAGACAGAGGAATAGACAGAGACAGAGACAGAAACAGCGACAGGCACAGGGAGAGGGACAGGGTCAGAGACAGAGACAGAGGATTAGACAGAGACAGAGACAGAAACAGCGACAGGCACAGGGAGAGGGACAGGGACAGAGACAGAGACAGAGACAGAGACAGAGACAGAGACAGAGACAGAGACAGAGACAGAGACAGAGACAGAGACAGAGGAAGAGACAGCGACAGAGACAGAGACAGAGACAGAGACAGAGACAGAGACAGAGACAGAGACAGAGACAGAGACAGAGACAGAGACAGAGACAGAGACAGAGACAGAGACAGAGACAGAGACAGAGACAGAGACAGAGACAGACACAGAGACGGAGACAAAGACCGAGACAGAGACAGAGACGGAGACAGAGGCAGAGACAGAGCCAGGGACAGAGACGGAGACAGAGACAGAGGAAGAGACAGCGACAGAGACAGAGACAGAGACAGAGACAGAGACAGAGACAGAGACAGAGACAGAGACAGAGACAGAGACAGAGACAGAGACAGAGACAGAGACAGAGACAGAGACAGAGACAGAGACAGAGACAGAGACAGAGACAGAGACAGAGACAGAGACAGAGACAGAGACAGAGACAGAGACAGAGACAGAGACAGAGACGGAGACAAAGGCCGAGACAGAGACAGAGACCGAGACAGAGACAAAGACAGAGACAGAGACGGAGACAGAGACAGAGATGGAGGAATAGACAGAGACAGAGACAGAGGAATAGACAGAGACAGAGACAGAAACAGCGACAGGCACAGGGAGAGGGACAGGGTCAGAGACAGAGACAGAGGATTAGACAGAGACAGAGACAGAAACAGCGACAGGCACAGGGAGAGGGACAGGGACAGAGACAGAGACAGAGACAGAGACAGAGACAGAGACAGAGACAGAGACAGAGACAGAGACAGAGACAGAGACAGAGACAGAGACAGAGACAGAGACAGAGACAGAGACAGGGCGGAGACAGAGACAGAGACAGAGACAGGGCGGAGACAGAGACAGAGACAGAGACAGAGACAGAGACAGAGACAGAGACAGAGACAGAGACAGAGACAGAGACAGAGACAGAGACAGAGACAGAGACAGAGACAGAGACAGAGACAGACACAGAGACGGAGACAAAGACCGAGACAGAGACAGAGACGGAGACAGAGGTAGAGACAGAGCCAGGAACAGAGACGAAGACAGAGACAGAGGAAGAGACAGCGACAGAGACAGAGACAGAGACAGAGACAGAGACAGAGACAGAGACAGAGACAGAGACAGAGACAGAGACAGAGACAGAGACAAAGACAGAGACAGAGACGGAGACAGAGACAGAGATGGAGGAATAGACAGAGACAGAGACAGAGGAATAGACAGAGACAGAGACAGAAACAGCGACAGGCACAGGGAGAGGGACAGGGTCAGAGACAGAGACAGAGGATTAGACAGAGACAGAGACAGAAACAGCGACAGGCACAGGGAGAGGGACAGGGACAGAGACAGAGACAGAGACAGAGACAGAGACAGAGACAGAGACAGAGACAGAGACAGAGACAGAGACAGAGACAGAGACAGAGACAGAGACAGAGACAGAGACAGAGACAGAGACAGGGCGGAGACAGAGACAGAGACAGAGACAGGGCGGAGACAGAGACAGAGACAGAGACAGAGACAGAGACAGAGACAGAGACAGAGACAGAGACAGAGACAGAGACAGAGACAGAGACAGAGACAGAGACAGAGACAGACACAGAGACGGAGACAAAGACCGAGACAGAGACAGAGACGGAGACAGAGGTAGAGACAGAGCCAGGAACAGAGACGAAGACAGAGACAGAGGAAGAGACAGCGACAGAGACAGAGACAGAGACAGAGACAGAGACAGAGACAGAGACAGAGACAGAGACAGAGACAGAGACAGAGACAGAGACAGAGACAGAGACAGAGACAGAGACAGAGACAGAGACAGGGACAGAGACAGAGACAGAGACAGAGACGGAGACAATGGCCGAGACAGAGACAGAGACCGAGACAGAGACAAAGACAGAGACAGAGACGAAGACAGAGACAGAGACGGAGGAATAGACAGAGACAGAGACAGAGGAATAGACAGAGACAGAGACAGAAACAGCGACAGGCACAGGGAGAGGGACAGGGTCAGAGACAGAGACAGAGGATTAGACAGAGACAGAGACAGAGACAGAGACAGAGACAGAGACAGAGACAGAGACAGAGACAGAGACAGAGACAGAGACAGAGACAGAGACAGAGACAGAGACGGAGACAGAGACAGAGACAGAGGCAGAGACAGAGACAGAGACAGAGACAGAGACAGAGACAGAGACAGAGACCAGGACAGAGACAGAGACAGAGACAGACACAGAGGCAGAGACAGAGACGGAGACAGAGACAGAGACAGAGACAGAGACAGAGACAGAGACAGAGACAGAGACAGAGACAGAGACAGAGACAGAGACAGAGTCAGAGACAGAGACAGAGACAGAGACAGAGACGGAGACAAAGACCGAGACAGAGACAGAGACCGAGACAGACACAGAGACTGAGACGCAGGCAGAGACACAGACAGAGACGGAGACAGAGGCAGAGACAGAGCCAGGGATAGAGACGGAGACGCAGATAGAGGCAGAGACAGAGACAGAGACGGAGACAGAGGCAGAGACAGAGCCAGGGACGGAGACAGAGACAGAGACAGAGACAGAGACAGAGACAGAGACAGAGACGGAGACAAAGACCGAGACAGAGACAAAGAGAGAGGCAGAGACGGAGACAGAGACAGAGACAGAGGAATAGACAGAGGCAGAGACAGAGGAATAGACAGAGACAGAGACAGAAACAGCGACAGGCGCAGGGAGAGGGACAGGGTCAGAGACAGAGACAGAGGATTAGACAGAGACAGAGACAGAAACAGCGACAGGCACAGGGAGAGGGACAGGGACAGAGACAGAGACAGAGACAGAGACAGAGACAGAGACAGAGACAGAGACAGAGACAGAGAGAGAGACAGAGACAGAGACAGAGACAGAGACAGAGACGGGGACAGAGACAGAGACAGAGACAGACACAGAGACAGAGACAGAGACAGAGGCAGAGACAGAGCCAGGGACAGAGACTGAGACAGAGACAGAGGCAGAGACAGCGACAGAGACAGAGACAGAGACAGAGACAGAGACAGAGACAGAGACAGAGACAGAGACAGAGACAGAGACAGAGACGGAGACAGAGACAGAGACAGAGACAGAGACGGAGACAAAGACAGAGACAGAGGGAGAGACAGCGGCAGAGACAGAGACAGAGACAGAGACATAGACAGACACAGAGACGGAGACAAAGACCGAGACAGAGACAGAGACGGAGACAGAGGCAGCGACAGAGCCAGGGACAGAGACTGAGACAGAGACAGAGGCAGAGACAGCGACAGAGACAGAGACAGAGACAGAGACAGAGACAGAGACAGAGACAGAGACAGAGACAGAGACAGAGACAGAGACAGAGACAGAGACAGAGACAGAGACAGAGACAGAGACAGAGACAAAGACAGAGACAGAGACAGAGACAGAGTCAGAGACAGAGACAGAGACAGAGACAGAGACAGAGACAGAGACAGAGACAGAGACAGAGACAGAGACAGAGACAGAGACAGAGACAGAGACAGAGACAGAGACAGAGACAGAGACGGAGACAAAGACCGAGACAGAGACAGAGACTGAGACAGAGACAAAGACAGAGACAGAGGCAGAGACGGAGACGGAGACGGAGACGGAGACGGAGACAGAGACAGAGACAGAGACAGAGACAGAGACAGAGACAGAGGCAGAGACAGAGACAGAGACAGAGACAGAGACAGAGACAGAGACAGAGACAGAGACAGAGACAGAGACAGAGACAGAGACAGAGACAGAGACAGAGACAGAGACAGAGACAGAGACGGAGACAAAGACCGAGACAGAGACAAAGACAGAGACAGAGACGGAGACAGAGACAGAGACAGAGGAATAGACAGAGACAGAGACAGAGGAATAGACAGAGACAGAGACAGAAACAGCGACAGGCACAGGGAGAGGCACAGGGTCAGAGACAGAGACAGAGGATTAGACAGAGACAGAGACAGAAACAGCGACAGGCACAGACAGAGGGACAGGGACAGAGACAGAGACAGAGAGAGAGACAGAGACAGAGACAGAGACAGAGACAGAGACAGAGACAGAGACAGAGACAGAGACAGAGACAGAGACAGAGACAGAGACAGAGACAGAGACAGAGACAGAGACAGAGACAGAGACAGAGTCAGAGACAGAGACAGAGACAGAGACAGAGACAGAGACGGAGACAAAGGCCGAGACAGAGACAGAGACAGAGACAGAGACAGAGACAGAGACAGAGACAGAGACAGAGACAGAGACAGAGACAGAGACAGAGACAGAGACAGAGACAGAGACAGAGACAGAGACAGAGACAGAGACAGAGACAGAGACAGAGACAAAGACCGAGACAGAGACAGAGACGGAGACAGAGGCAGAGACAGAGCCAGGGACAGAGACGGAGACAGAGACAGAGGAAGAGACAGCGACAGAGACAGAGACAGAGACAGAGACAGAGACAGAGACAGAGACAGAGACAGAGACAGAGACAGAGACAGAGACAGAGACAGAGACAGAGACAGAGACAGAGACAGAGACAGAGACAGAGACAGAGACAGAGACAGAGACAGAGACAGAGACAGAGACAGAGACAGAGACGGAGACAAAGGCCGAGACAGAGACAGAGACCGAGACAGAGACAAAGACAGAGACAGAGACGGAGACAGAGACAGAGATGGAGGAATAGACAGAGACAGAGACAGAGGAATAGACAGAGACAGAGACAGAAACAGCGACAGGCACAGGGAGAGGGACAGGGTCAGAGACAGAGACAGAGGATTAGACAGAGACAGAGACAGAAACAGCGACAGGCACAGGGAGAGGGACAGGGACAGAGACAGAGACAGAGACAGAGACAGAGACAGAGACAGAGACAGAGACAGAGACAGAGACAGAGACAGAGACAGAGACAGAGACAGAGACAGAGACAGAGACAGAGACAGGGCGGAGACAGAGACAGAGACAGAGACAGGGCGGAGACAGAGACAGAGACAGAGACAGAGACAGAGACAGAGACAGAGACAGAGACAGAGACAGAGACAGAGACAGAGACAGAGACAGAGACAGAGACAGAGACAGAGACAGAGACAGAGACAGAGACAGACACAGAGACGGAGACAAAGACCGAGACAGAGACAGAGACGGAGACAGAGGTAGAGACAGAGCCAGGAACAGAGACGAAGACAGAGACAGAGGAAGAGACAGCGACAGAGACAGAGACAGAGACAGAGACAGAGACAGAGACAGAGACAGAGACAGAGACAGAGACAGAGACAGAGACAGAGACAGAGACAGAGACAGAGACAGAGACAGAGACAGAGACAGGGACAGAGACAGAGACAGAGACAGAGACGGAGACAATGGCCGAGACAGAGACAGAGACCGAGACAGAGACAAAGACAGAGACAGAGACGAAGACAGAGACAGAGACGGAGGAATAGACAGAGACAGAGACAGAGGAATAGACAGAGACAGAGACAGAAACAGCGACAGGCACAGGGAGAGGGACAGGGTCAGAGACAGAGACAGAGGATTAGACAGAGACAGAGACAGAGACAGAGACAGAGACAGAGACAGAGACAGAGACAGAGACAGAGACAGAGACAGAGACAGAGACAGAGACAGAGACAGAGACAGAGACAGAGACGGAGACAGAGACAGAGACAGAGGCAGAGACAGAGACAGAGACAGAGACAGAGACAGAGACAGAGACAGAGACCAGGACAGAGACAGAGACAGAGACAGACACAGAGGCAGAGACAGAGACGGAGACAGAGACAGAGACAGAGACAGAGACAGAGACAGAGACAGAGACAGAGACAGAGACAGAGACAGAGACAGAGACAGACACAGAGACGGAGACAAAGACCGAGACAGAGACAGAGACGGAGACAGAGGTAGAGACAGAGCCAGGAACAGAGACGAAGACAGAGACAGAGGAAGAGACAGCGACAGAGACAGAGACAGAGACAGAGACAGAGACAGAGACAGAGACAGAGACAGAGACAGAGACAGAGACAGAGACAGAGACAGAGACAGAGACAGAGACAGAGACAGAGACAGGGACAGAGACAGAGACAGAGACAGAGACGGAGACAATGGCCGAGACAGAGACAGAGACCGAGACAGAGACAAAGACAGAGACAGAGACGAAGACAGAGACAGAGACGGAGGAATAGACAGAGACAGAGACAGAGGAATAGACAGAGACAGAGACAGAAACAGCGACAGGCACAGGGAGAGGGACAGGGTCAGAGACAGAGACAGAGGATTAGACAGAGACAGAGACAGAGACAGAGACAGAGACAGAGACAGAGACAGAGACAGAGACAGAGACAGAGACAGAGACAGAGACAGAGACAGAGACAGAGACAGAGACGGAGACAGAGACAGAGACAGAGGCAGAGACAGAGACAGAGACAGAGACAGAGACAGAGACAGAGACAGAGACCAGGACAGAGACAGAGACAGAGACAGACACAGAGGCAGAGACAGAGACGGAGACAGAGACAGAGACAGAGACAGAGACAGAGACAGAGACAGAGACAGAGACAGAGACAGAGACAGAGACAGAGACAGAGACAGAGACAGAGACAGAGACGGAGACAAAGACCGAGACAGAGACAGAGACCGAGACAGACACAGAGACTGAGACGCAGGCAGAGACACAGACAGAGACGGAGACAGAGGCAGAGACAGAGCCAGGGATAGAGACGGAGACGCAGATAGAGGCAGAGACAGAGACAGAGACGGAGACAGAGGCAGAGACAGAGCCAGGGACGGAGACAGAGACAGAGACAGAGACAGAGACAGAGACAGAGACGGAGACAAAGACCGAGACAGAGACAAAGAGAGAGGCAGAGACGGAGACAGAGACAGAGACAGAGGAATAGACAGAGGCAGAGACGGAGACGGAGACGGAGACGGAGACAGAGACAGAGACAGAGACAGAGACAGAGACAGAGACAGAGACAGAGGCAGAGACAGAGACAGAGACAGAGACAGAGACAGAGACAGAGACAGAGACAGAGACAGAGACAGAGACAGAGACAGAGACAGAGACAGAGACAGAGACAGAGACAGAGACAGAGACAGAGACAGAGACAGAGACAGAGACAGAGACGGAGACAAAGACCGAGACAGAGACAAAGACAGAGACAGAGACGGAGACAGAGACAGAGACAGAGGAATAGACAGAGACAGAGACAGAAACAGCGACAGGCACAGGGAGAGGCACAGGGTCAGAGACAGAGACAGAGGATTAGACAGAGACAGAGACAGAAACAGCGACAGGCACAGGCAGAGGGACAGGGACAGAGACAGAGACAGAGAGAGAGACAGAGACAGAGACAGAGACAGAGACAGAGACAGAGACAGAGACAGAGACAGAGACAGAGACAGAGACAGAGACAGAGACAGAGACAGAGACAGAGACAGAGACAGAGACAGAGACAGAGACAGAGACAGAGACAGAGTCAGAGACAGAGACAGAGACAGAGACAGAGACAGAGACGGAGACAAAGGCCGAGACAGAGACAGAGACAGAGACAGAGACAGAGACAGAGACAGAGACAGAGACAGAGACAGAGACAGAGACAGAGACAGAGACAGAGACAGAGACAGAGACAGAGACAGAGGCAGAGACAGAGACAGAGACAGAGACAGAGACAGAGACAGAGACAGAGACAGAGACAGAGACAGAGACAGAGACAGAGACGGAGACAAAGACCGAGACAGAGACAAAGACAGAGACAGAGACGGAGACAGAGACAGAGACAGAGGAATAGACAGAGACAGAGACAGAGGAATAGACAGAGACAGAGACAGAGACAGAGACAGAGACAGAGACAGAGACAGAGACAGCGACAGAGACAGAGACAGAGACAGAGACAGAGACAGATACAGAGACAGAGACAGGGCGGAGACAGAGACAGAGACAGAGACAGAGACAGAGACAGAGACAGAGACAGAGACAGAGACAGAGACAGAGACAGAGACAGAGACAGAGACAGAGACAGAGACAGAGACAGAGACAGAGACAGAGACAGAGACAGAGACAGAGACAGAGACGGAGACAAAGACCGAGACAGAGACAAAGACAGAGACAGAGACGGAGACAGAGACAGAGACAGAGGAATAGACAGAGACAGAGACAGAGGAATAGACAGAGACAGAGACAGAAACAGCGACAGGCACAGGGAGAGGCACAGGGTCAGAGACAGAGACAGAGGATTAGACAGAGACAGAGACAGAAACAGCGACAGGCACAGGCAGAGGGACAGGGACAGAGACAGAGACAGAGACAGAGACAGAGACAGAGACAGAGACAGAGACAGAGACAGAGACAGAGACAGAGACAGAGACGGAGACAGAGACAGAGACAGAGGCAGAGACAGAGACAGAGACAGAGACAGAGACAGAGACAGAGACAGAGACCAGGACAGAGACAGAGACAGAGACAGACACAGAGGCAGAGACAGAGACGGAGACAGAGACAGAGACAGAGACAGAGACAGAGACAGAGACAGAGACAGAGACAGAGACAGAGACAGAGACAGAGACAGAGACAGAGACAGAGACAGAGACAGAGACGGAGACAAAGACCGAGACAGAGACAAAGACAGAGACAGAGACGGAGACAGAGACAGAGACAGAGGAATAGACAGAGACAGAGACAGAGGAATAGACAGAGACAGAGACAGAAACAGCGACAGGCACAGGGAGAGGCACAGGGTCAGAGACAGAGACAGAGGATTAGACAGAGACAGAGACAGAAACAGCGACAGGCACAGGCAGAGGGACAGGGACAGAGACAGAGACAGAGACAGAGACAGAGACAGAGACAGAGACAGAGACAGAGACAGAGACAGAGACAGAGACAGAGACGGAGACAGAGACAGAGACAGAGGCAGAGACAGAGACAGAGACAGAGACAGAGACAGAGACAGAGACAGAGACCAGGACAGAGACAGAGACAGAGACAGACACAGAGGCAGAGACAGAGACGGAGACAGAGACAGAGACAGAGACAGAGACAGAGACAGAGACAGAGACAGAGACAGAGACAGAGACAGAGACAGAGACAGAGTCAGAGACAGAGACAGAGACAGAGACAGAGACGGAGACAAAGACCGAGACAGAGACAGAGACCGAGACAGACACAGAGACTGAGACGCAGGCAGAGACACAGACAGAGACGGAGACAGAGGCAGAGACAGAGCCAGGGATAGAGACGGAGACGCAGATAGAGGCAGAGACAGAGACAGAGACGGAGACAGAGGCAGAGACAGAGCCAGGGACGGAGACAGAGACAGAGACAGAGACAGAGACAGAGACAGAGACGGAGACAAAGACCGAGACAGAGACAAAGAGAGAGGCAGAGACGGAGACAGAGACAGAGACAGAGGAATAGACAGAGGCAGAGACAGAGGAATAGACAGAGACAGAGACAGAAACAGCGACAGGCGCAGGGAGAGGGACAGGGTCAGAGACAGAGACAGAGGATTAGACAGAGACAGAGACAGAAACAGCGACAGGCACAGGGAGAGGGACAGGGACAGAGACAGAGACAGAGACAGAGACAGAGACAGAGACAGAGACAGAGACAGAGACAGAGAGAGAGACAGAGACAGAGACAGAGACAGAGACAGAGACGGGGACAGAGACAGAGACAGAGACAGACACAGAGACAGAGACAGAGACAGAGGCAGAGACAGAGCCAGGGACAGAGACTGAGACAGAGACAGAGGCAGAGACAGCGACAGAGACAGAGACAGAGACAGAGACAGAGACAGAGACAGAGACAGAGACAGAGACAGAGACAGAGACAGAGACGGAGACAGAGACAGAGACAGAGACAGAGACGGAGACAAAGACAGAGACAGAGGGAGAGACAGCGGCAGAGACAGAGACAGAGACAGAGACATAGACAGACACAGAGACGGAGACAAAGACCGAGACAGAGACAGAGACGGAGACAGAGGCAGCGACAGAGCCAGGGACAGAGACTGAGACAGAGACAGAGGCAGAGACAGCGACAGAGACAGAGACAGAGACAGAGACAGAGACAGAGACAGAGACAGAGACAGAGACAGAGACAGAGACAGAGACAGAGACAGAGACAGAGACAGAGACAGAGACAGAGACAGAGACAAAGACAGAGACAGAGACAGAGACAGAGTCAGAGACAGAGACAGAGACAGAGACAGAGACAGAGACAGAGACAGAGACAGAGACAGAGACAGAGACAGAGACAGAGACAGAGACAGAGACAGAGACAGAGACAGAGACAGAGACGGAGACAAAGACCGAGACAGAGACAGAGACTGAGACAGAGACAAAGACAGAGACAGAGGCAGAGACGGAGACGGAGACGGAGACGGAGACGGAGACAGAGACAGAGACAGAGACAGAGACAGAGACAGAGACAGAGGCAGAGACAGAGACAGAGACAGAGACAGAGACAGAGACAGAGACAGAGACAGAGACAGAGACAGAGACAGAGACAGAGACAGAGACAGAGACAGAGACAGAGACAGAGACAGAGACGGAGACAAAGACCGAGACAGAGACAAAGACAGAGACAGAGACGGAGACAGAGACAGAGACAGAGGAATAGACAGAGACAGAGACAGAGGAATAGACAGAGACAGAGACAGAAACAGCGACAGGCACAGGGAGAGGCACAGGGTCAGAGACAGAGACAGAGGATTAGACAGAGACAGAGACAGAAACAGCGACAGGCACAGACAGAGGGACAGGGACAGAGACAGAGACAGAGAGAGAGACAGAGACAGAGACAGAGACAGAGACAGAGACAGAGACAGAGACAGAGACAGAGACAGAGACAGAGACAGAGACAGAGACAGAGACAGAGACAGAGACAGAGACAGAGACAGAGACAGAGTCAGAGACAGAGACAGAGACAGAGACAGAGACAGAGACGGAGACAAAGGCCGAGACAGAGACAGAGACAGAGACAGAGACAGAGACAGAGACAGAGACAGAGACAGAGACAGAGACAGAGACAGAGACAGAGACAGAGACAGAGACAGAGACAGAGACAGAGACAGAGACAGAGACAGAGACAGAGACAGAGACAAAGACCGAGACAGAGACAGAGACGGAGACAGAGGCAGAGACAGAGCCAGGGACAGAGACGGAGACAGAGACAGAGGAAGAGACAGCGACAGAGACAGAGACAGAGACAGAGACAGAGACAGAGACAGAGACAGAGACAGAGACAGAGACAGAGACAGAGACAGAGACAGAGACAGAGACAGAGACAGAGACAGAGACAGAGACAGAGACAGAGACAGAGACAGAGACAGAGACAGAGACAGAGACAGAGACAGAGACAGAGACGGAGACAAAGGCCGAGACAGAGACAGAGACCGAGACAGAGACAAAGACAGAGACAGAGACGGAGACAGAGACAGAGATGGAGGAATAGACAGAGACAGAGACAGAGGAATAGACAGAGACAGAGACAGAAACAGCGACAGGCACAGGGAGAGGGACAGGGTCAGAGACAGAGACAGAGGATTAGACAGAGACAGAGACAGAAACAGCGACAGGCACAGGGAGAGGGACAGGGACAGAGACAGAGACAGAGACAGAGACAGAGACAGAGACAGAGACAGAGACAGAGACAGAGACAGAGACAGAGACAGAGACAGAGACAGAGACAGAGACAGAGACAGAGACAGGGCGGAGACAGAGACAGAGACAGAGACAGGGCGGAGACAGAGACAGAGACAGAGACAGAGACAGAGACAGAGACAGAGACAGAGACAGAGACAGAGACAGAGACAGAGACAGAGACAGAGACAGAGACAGAGACAGAGACAGAGACAGAGACAGAGACAGACACAGAGACGGAGACAAAGACCGAGACAGAGACAGAGACGGAGACAGAGGTAGAGACAGAGCCAGGAACAGAGACGAAGACAGAGACAGAGGAAGAGACAGCGACAGAGACAGAGACAGAGACAGAGACAGAGACAGAGACAGAGACAGAGACAGAGACAGAGACAGAGACAGAGACAGAGACAGAGACAGAGACAGAGACAGAGACAGAGACAGAGACAGGGACAGAGACAGAGACAGAGACAGAGACGGAGACAATGGCCGAGACAGAGACAGAGACCGAGACAGAGACAAAGACAGAGACAGAGACGAAGACAGAGACAGAGACGGAGGAATAGACAGAGACAGAGACAGAGGAATAGACAGAGACAGAGACAGAAACAGCGACAGGCACAGGGAGAGGGACAGGGTCAGAGACAGAGACAGAGGATTAGACAGAGACAGAGACAGAGACAGAGACAGAGACAGAGACAGAGACAGAGACAGAGACAGAGACAGAGACAGAGACAGAGACAGAGACAGAGACAGAGACAGAGACAGAGACGGAGACAGAGACAGAGACAGAGGCAGAGACAGAGACAGAGACAGAGACAGAGACAGAGACAGAGACAGAGACCAGGACAGAGACAGAGACAGAGACAGACACAGAGGCAGAGACAGAGACGGAGACAGAGACAGAGACAGAGACAGAGACAGAGACAGAGACAGAGACAGAGACAGAGACAGAGACAGAGACAGAGACAGACACAGAGACGGAGACAAAGACCGAGACAGAGACAGAGACGGAGACAGAGGTAGAGACAGAGCCAGGAACAGAGACGAAGACAGAGACAGAGGAAGAGACAGCGACAGAGACAGAGACAGAGACAGAGACAGAGACAGAGACAGAGACAGAGACAGAGACAGAGACAGAGACAGAGACAGAGACAGAGACAGAGACAGAGACAGAGACAGAGACAGGGACAGAGACAGAGACAGAGACAGAGACGGAGACAATGGCCGAGACAGAGACAGAGACCGAGACAGAGACAAAGACAGAGACAGAGACGAAGACAGAGACAGAGACGGAGGAATAGACAGAGACAGAGACAGAGGAATAGACAGAGACAGAGACAGAAACAGCGACAGGCACAGGGAGAGGGACAGGGTCAGAGACAGAGACAGAGGATTAGACAGAGACAGAGACAGAGACAGAGACAGAGACAGAGACAGAGACAGAGACAGAGACAGAGACAGAGACAGAGACAGAGACAGAGACAGAGACAGAGACAGAGACGGAGACAGAGACAGAGACAGAGGCAGAGACAGAGACAGAGACAGAGACAGAGACAGAGACAGAGACAGAGACCAGGACAGAGACAGAGACAGAGACAGACACAGAGGCAGAGACAGAGACGGAGACAGAGACAGAGACAGAGACAGAGACAGAGACAGAGACAGAGACAGAGACAGAGACAGAGACAGAGACAGAGACAGAGACAGAGACAGAGACAGAGACGGAGACAAAGACCGAGACAGAGACAGAGACCGAGACAGACACAGAGACTGAGACGCAGGCAGAGACACAGACAGAGACGGAGACAGAGGCAGAGACAGAGCCAGGGATAGAGACGGAGACGCAGATAGAGGCAGAGACAGAGACAGAGACGGAGACAGAGGCAGAGACAGAGCCAGGGACGGAGACAGAGACAGAGACAGAGACAGAGACAGAGACAGAGACGGAGACAAAGACCGAGACAGAGACAAAGAGAGAGGCAGAGACGGAGACAGAGACAGAGACAGAGGAATAGACAGAGGCAGAGACGGAGACGGAGACGGAGACGGAGACAGAGACAGAGACAGAGACAGAGACAGAGACAGAGACAGAGACAGAGGCAGAGACAGAGACAGAGACAGAGACAGAGACAGAGACAGAGACAGAGACAGAGACAGAGACAGAGACAGAGACAGAGACAGAGACAGAGACAGAGACAGAGACAGAGACAGAGACAGAGACAGAGACAGAGACAGAGACAGAGACGGAGACAAAGACCGAGACAGAGACAAAGACAGAGACAGAGACGGAGACAGAGACAGAGACAGAGGAATAGACAGAGACAGAGACAGAAACAGCGACAGGCACAGGGAGAGGCACAGGGTCAGAGACAGAGACAGAGGATTAGACAGAGACAGAGACAGAAACAGCGACAGGCACAGGCAGAGGGACAGGGACAGAGACAGAGACAGAGAGAGAGACAGAGACAGAGACAGAGACAGAGACAGAGACAGAGACAGAGACAGAGACAGAGACAGAGACAGAGACAGAGACAGAGACAGAGACAGAGACAGAGACAGAGACAGAGACAGAGACAGAGACAGAGACAGAGACAGAGTCAGAGACAGAGACAGAGACAGAGACAGAGACAGAGACGGAGACAAAGGCCGAGACAGAGACAGAGACAGAGACAGAGACAGAGACAGAGACAGAGACAGAGACAGAGACAGAGACAGAGACAGAGACAGAGACAGAGACAGAGACAGAGACAGAGACAGAGGCAGAGACAGAGACAGAGACAGAGACAGAGACAGAGACAGAGACAGAGACAGAGACAGAGACAGAGACAGAGACAGAGACAGAGACGGAGACAAAGACCGAGACAGAGACAAAGACAGAGACAGAGACGGAGACAGAGACAGAGACAGAGGAATAGACAGAGACAGAGACAGAGGAATAGACAGAGACAGAGACAGAGACAGAGACAGAGACAGAGACAGAGACAGAGACAGCGACAGAGACAGAGACAGAGACAGAGACAGAGACAGATACAGAGACAGAGACAGGGCGGAGACAGAGACAGAGACAGAGACAGAGACAGAGACAGAGACAGAGACAGAGACAGAGACAGAGACAGAGACAGAGACAGAGACAGAGACAGAGACAGAGACAGAGACAGAGACAGAGACAGAGACAGAGACAGAGACAGAGACAGAGACGGAGACAAAGACCGAGACAGAGACAAAGACAGAGACAGAGACGGAGACAGAGACAGAGACAGAGGAATAGACAGAGACAGAGACAGAGGAATAGACAGAGACAGAGACAGAAACAGCGACAGGCACAGGGAGAGGCACAGGGTCAGAGACAGAGACAGAGGATTAGACAGAGACAGAGACAGAAACAGCGACAGGCACAGGCAGAGGGACAGGGACAGAGACAGAGACAGAGACAGAGACAGAGACAGAGACAGAGACAGAGACAGAGACAGAGACAGAGACAGAGACAGAGACAGAGACAGAGACAGAGACAGAGACAGAGACAGAGACAGAGACAGAGACAGAGACAGAGACAGAGACAGAGACAGAGACAGAGACAGAGACAGAGACAGAGACAGAGACAGAGACAGAGACAGAGACAGAGTCAGAGACAGAGACAGAGACAGAGACAGAGACAGAGACGGAGACAAAGGCCGAGACAGAGACAGAGACAGAGACAGAGACAGAGACAGAGACAGAGACAGAGACAGAGACAGAGACAGAGACAGAGACAGAGACAGAGACAGAGACAGAGACAGAGACAGAGACAGAGACAGAGGCAGGGACAGAGACAGAGACAGAGACAGAGACAGAGACAGAGACAGAGACAGAGACAGAGACAGAGACAGAGACAGAGACAGAGACAGAGACAGAGACAGAGACAGAGACAGAGACAGAGACAGAGACAGAGACAGAGACAGAGACAGAGACAGAGACGGAGACAAAGACCGAGACAGAGACAGAGACTGAGACAGAGACAAAGACAGAGACAGAGGCAGAGACGGAGACGGAGACGGAGACGGAGACAGAGACAGAGACAGAGACAGAGACAGAGACAGAGACAGAGGCAGAGACAGAGACAGAGACAGAGACAGAGACAGAGACAGAGACAGAGACAGAGACAGAGACAGAGACAGAGACAGAGACAGAGACAGAGACAGAGACAGAGACAGAGACAGAGACGGAGACAAAGACCGAGACAGAGACAAAGACAGAGACAGAGACGGAGACAGAGACAGAGACAGAGGAATAGACAGAGACAGAGACAGAGGAATAGACAGAGACAGAGACAGAAACAGCGACAGGCACAGGGAGAGGCACAGGGTCAGAGACAGAGACAGAGGATTAGACAGAGACAGAGACAGAAACAGCGACAGGCACAGACAGAGGGACAGGGACAGAGACAGAGACAGAGAGAGAGACAGAGACAGAGACAGAGACAGAGACAGAGACAGAGACAGAGACAGAGACAGAGACAGAGACAGAGACAGAGACAGAGACAGAGACAGAGACAGAGACAGAGACAGAGACAGAGACAGAGACAGAGACAGAGTCAGAGACAGAGACAGAGACAGAGACAGAGACAGAGACGGAGACAAAGGCCGAGACAGAGACAGAGACAGAGACAGAGACAGAGACAGAGACAGAGACAGAGACAGAGACAGAGACAGAGACAGAGACAGAGACAGAGACAGAGACAGAGACAGAGACAGAGACAGAGACAGAGACAGAGACAGAGACAGAGACAGAGACAGAGACAGAGACAGAGACAGAGACGGAGACAAAGACCGAGACAGAGACAAAGACAGAGACAGAGACGGAGACAGAGACAGAGACAGAGGAATAGACAGAGACAGAGACAGAGGAATAGACAGAGACAGAGACAGAGACAGAGACAGAGACAGAGACAGAGACAGCGACAGAGACAGAGACAGAGACAGAGACAGAGACAGATACAGAGACAGAGACAGGGCGGAGACAGAGACAGAGACAGAGACAGAGACAGAGACAGAGACAGAGACAGAGACAGAGACAGAGACAGAGACAGAGACAGAGACAGAGACAGAGACAGAGACAGAGACAGAGACAGAGACAGAGACAGAGACAGAGACAGAGACAGAGACAGAGACAGAGACAGAGACAGAGACAGAGACAGAGACAGAGACAGAGACAGAGACAGAGACGGAGACAGAGGCAGAGACAGAGCCAGGGACAGAGACAGAGACAGACACAGAGACAGAGACAGAGACGGAGACAGAGACAGAGACAGAGACAGAGACAGAGACAGAGACAGAGACAGAGACAGAGACAGAGACAGAGACAGAGACAGAGACAGAGACAGAGACAGAGACAGAGAGAGAGACAGAGACAGAGACAGAGACAGAGACAGAGACAGAGACAGAGACAGAGGCAGAGACAGAGACAGAGACAGAGACGGAGACAAAGACAGAGACAGAGGGAGAGACAGCGGCAGAGACAGAGACAGAGACAGAGACAGAGACAGAGACAGAGACAGAGACATAGACAGACACAGAGACGGAGACAAAGACCGAGACAGAGACAGAGACGGAGACAGAGGCAGCGACAGAGCCAGGGACAGAGACTGAGACAGAGACAGAGGCAGAGACAGCGACAGAGACAGAGACAGAGACAGAGACAGAGACAGAGACAGAGACAGAGACAGAGACAGAGACAGAGACAGGGCGGAGACAGAGGCAGAGACAGAGACAGAGACAGAGACAGAGACAGAGACAGAGACAGAGACAGAGACAGAGACAGAGACAGAGACAGAGACAGAGACAGAGACAGAGACAGAGACAGAGACAGAGACAGAGACGGAGGGAGAGACAGAGGCAGAGACAGAGACAGAGACAGAGACAGAGACAGAGACAGAGACAGAGACAGAGACAGAGACAGAGACAGAGACAGAGACAGAGACATAGACAGACACAGAGACGGAGACAGAGACCGAGACAGAGACAGAGACGGAGCCAGAGGCAGAGACGGAGACAGAGACAGAGACAGAGACAGAGACAGAGACAGAGACAGAGACAGAGACGGAGACAGAGACAGAGACAGAGACGGAGACAAAGACAGAGACAGAGGGAGAGACAGCGGCAGAGACAGAGACAGAGACAGGGACAGAGACAGAGACAGAGACAGAGACATAGACAGACACAGAGACGGAGACAAAGACCGAGACAGAGACAGAGACGGAGACAGAGGCAGAGACAGAGCCAGGGACAGA
Source organism: Megachile willughbiella (assembly GCA_945859595.2). NCBI lineage: Eukaryota > Metazoa > Arthropoda > Insecta > Hymenoptera > Megachilidae > Megachile > Megachile willughbiella. Next base: position 237,967 of record CAMAOD020000293.1, read on the forward strand.
GACTGAGACAGAGACAGAGACAGAGACAGCGACAGAGACAGAGACAGAGACAGAGACAGAGACAGAGACAGAGACAGGGCGGAGACAGAGGCAGAGACAGAGACAGAGACACAGACAGAGACAGAGACAGAGATAGAGACAGAGACAGAGACAGAGACAGAGACAGAGACAGAGACAGAGACAGAGACAGAGACAGAGAGAGAGACAGAGACAGAGACAGAGACAGAGACAGAGACAGAGACAGAGACAGAGACAGAGACAGAGACGGAGACGGAGACAGAGACAGAGGAATAGACAGAGAGAGAGACAGAGGAATAGACAGAGACAGAGACAGAAACAGCGACAGGCACAGGGAGAGGGACAGGGTCAGAGACAGAGACAGAGGATTAGACAGAGACAGAGACAGAAACAGCGACAGGCACAGGGAGAGGGACAGGGACAGAGACAGAGACAGAGACAGAGACAGAGACAGAGACAGAGACAGAGACAGAGACAGAGACAGAGACAGAGACAGAGGAAGAGACAGCGACAGAGACAGAGACAGAGACAGAGACAGAGACAGAGACAGAGACAGAGACAGAGACAGAGACAGAGACAGAGACAGAGACAGAGACAGAGACAGAGACAGAGACAGAGACAGAGACAGAGACAGAGACAGACACAGAGACGGAGACAAAGACCGAGACAGAGACAGAGACGGAGACAGAGGCAGAGACAGAGCCAGGGACAGAGACGGAGACAGAGACAGAGGAAGAGACAGCGACAGAGACAGAGACAGAGACAGAGACAGAGACAGAGACAGAGACAGAGACAGAGACAGAGACAGAGACAGAGACAGAGACAGAGACAGAGACAGAGACAGAGACAGAGACAGAGACAGAGACAGAGACAGAGACAGAGACAGAGACAGAGACAGAGACAGAGACGGAGACAAAGGCCGAGACAGAGACAGAGACCGAGACAGAGACAAAGACAGAGACAGAGACGGAGACAGAGACAGAGATGGAGGAATAGACAGAGACAGAGACAGAGGAATAGACAGAGACAGAGACAGAAACAGCGACAGGCACAGGGAGAGGGACAGGGTCAGAGACAGAGACAGAGGATTAGACAGAGACAGAGACAGAAACAGCGACAGGCACAGGGAGAGGGACAGGGACAGAGACAGAGACAGAGACAGAGACAGAGACAGAGACAGAGACAGAGACAGAGACAGAGACAGAGACAGAGACAGAGACAGAGACAGAGACAGAGACAGAGACAGGGCGGAGACAGAGACAGAGACAGAGACAGGGCGGAGACAGAGACAGAGACAGAGACAGAGACAGAGACAGAGACAGAGACAGAGACAGAGACAGAGACAGAGACAGAGACAGAGACAGAGACAGAGACAGACACAGAGACGGAGACAAAGACCGAGACAGAGACAGAGACGGAGACAGAGGTAGAGACAGAGCCAGGAACAGAGACGAAGACAGAGACAGAGGAAGAGACAGCGACAGAGACAGAGACAGAGACAGAGACAGAGACAGAGACAGAGACAGAGACAGAGACAGAGACAGAGACAGAGACAGAGACAGAGACAGAGACAGAGACAGAGACAGAGACAGAGACAGAGACAGAGACAGGGACAGAGACAGAGACAGAGACAGAGACGGAGACAATGGCCGAGACAGAGACAGAGACCGAGACAGAGACAAAGACAGAGACAGAGACGAAGACAGAGACAGAGACGGAGGAATAGACAGAGACAGAGACAGAGACGGAGACAGAGACAGAGACAGAGACAGAGACGGAGACAAAGACAGAGACAGAGGGAGAGACAGCGGCAGAGACAGAGACAGAGACAGAGACAGAGACAGAGACAGAGACAGAGACAGAGACGGAGACAGAGACAGAGACAGAGACAGAGACGGAGACAGAGACGGAGACAGAGACAGAGACAGAGGCAGAGACAGAGACAGAGACAGAGACAGAGACAGAGACAGAGACAGAGACCAGGACAGAGACAGAGACAGAGACAGACACAGAGGCAGAGACAGAGACGGAGACAGAGACAGAGACAGAGACAGAGACAGAGACAGAGACAGAGACAGAGACAGAGACAGAGACAGAGACAGAGACAGAGACAGAGACAGAGACAGAGACAGAGACAGAGACAGAGACAGAGACGGAGACAAAGACCGAGACAGAGACAGAGACCGAGACAGACACAGAGACTGAGACGCAGGCAGAGACACAGACAGAGACGGAGACAGAGGCAGAGACAGAGCCAGGGATAGAGACGGAGACGCAGATAGAGGCAGAGACAGAGACAGAGACGGAGACAGAGGCAGAGACAGAGCCAGGGACGGAGACAGAGACAGAGACAGAGACAGAGACAGAGACAGAGACGGAGACAAAGACCGAGACAGAGACAAAGAGAGAGGCAGAGACGGAGACAGAGACAGAGACAGAGGAATAGACAGAGGCAGAGACAGAGGAATAGACAGAGACAGAGACAGAAACAGCGACAGGCGCAGGGAGAGGGACAGGGTCAGAGACAGAGACAGAGGATTAGACAGAGACAGAGACAGAAACAGCGACAGGCACAGGGAGAGGGACAGGGACAGAGACAGAGACAGAGACAGAGACAGAGACAGAGACAGAGACAGAGACAGAGACAGAGAGAGAGACAGAGACAGAGACAGAGACAGAGACAGAGACGGGGACAGAGACAGAGACAGAGACAGACACAGAGACAGAGACAGAGACAGAGGCAGAGACAGAGCCAGGGACAGAGACTGAGACAGAGACAGAGGCAGAGACAGCGACAGAGACAGAGACAGAGACAGAGACAGAGACAGAGACAGAGACAGAGACAGAGACAGAGACAGAGACAGAGACAGAGACGGAGACAGAGACAGAGACAGAGACAGAGACGGAGACAAAGACAGAGACAGAGGGAGAGACAGCGGCAGAGACAGAGACAGAGACAGAGACATAGACAGACACAGAGACGGAGACAAAGACCGAGACAGAGACAGAGACGGAGACAGAGGCAGCGACAGAGCCAGGGACAGAGACTGAGACAGAGACAGAGGCAGAGACAGCGACAGAGACAGAGACAGAGACAGAGACAGAGACAGAGACAGAGACAGAGACAGAGACAGAGACAGAGACAGAGACAGAGACAGAGACAGAGACAGAGACAGAGACAGAGACAGAGACAGAGACAGAGACAGAGACAGAGACAGAGACAGAGACAGAGACAGAGACGGAGACAGAGACAGAGACAGAGACAGAGACGGAGACAAAGACAGAGACAGAGGGAGAGACAGCGGCAGAGACAGAGACAGAGACAGAGACAGAGACAGAGACAGAGACAGAGACAGAGACGGAGACAGAGACAGAGACAGAGACAGAGACGGAGACAAAGACAGAGACAGAGGGAGAGACAGCGGCAGAGACAGAGACAGAGACAGAGACATAGACAGACACAGAGACGGAGACAAAGACCGAGACAGAGACAGAGACGGAGACAGAGGCAGCGACAGAGCCAGGGACAGAGACTGAGACAGAGACAGAGGCAGAGACAGCGACAGAGACAGAGACAGAGACAGAGACAGAGACAGAGACAGAGACAGAGACAGAGACAGAGACAGAGACAGAGACAGAGACAGAGACAGAGACAGAGACAGAGACAGAGACAGAGACAGAGACAGAGACAGAGACAGAGACAGAGACAGAGTCAGAGACAGAGACAGAGACAGAGACAGAGACAGAGACAGAGACAGAGACAGAGACAGAGACAGAGACAGAGACAGAGACAGAGACAGAGACAGAGACAGAGACGGAGACAAAGACCGAGACAGAGACAGAGACTGAGACAGAGACAAAGACAGAGACAGAGGCAGAGACGGAGACGGAGACGGAGACGGAGACAGAGACAGAGACAGAGACAGAGACAGAGACAGAGACAGAGGCAGAGACAGAGACAGAGACAGAGACAGAGACAGAGACAGAGACAGAGACAGAGACAGAGACAGAGACAGAGACAGAGACAGAGACAGAGACAGAGACAGAGACGGAGACAAAGACCGAGACAGAGACAAAGACAGAGACAGAGACGGAGACAGAGACAGAGACAGAGGAATAGACAGAGACAGAGACAGAGGAATAGACAGAGACAGAGACAGAAACAGCGACAGGCACAGGGAGAGGCACAGGGTCAGAGACAGAGACAGAGGATTAGACAGAGACAGAGACAGAAACAGCGACAGGCACAGACAGAGGGACAGGGACAGAGACAGAGACAGAGAGAGAGACAGAGACAGAGACAGAGACAGAGACAGAGACAGAGACAGAGACAGAGACAGAGACAGAGACAGAGACAGAGACAGAGACAGAGACAGAAACAGAGACAGAGACAGAGACAGAGACAGAGACAGAGTCAGAGACAGAGACAGAGACAGAGACAGAGACAGAGACGGAGACAAAGGCCGAGACAGAGACAGAGACAGAGACAGAGACAGAGACAGAGACAGAGACAGAGACAGAGACAGAGACAGAGACAGAGACAGAGACAGAGACAGAGACAGAGACAGAGACAGAGACAGAGACAGAGACAGAGACAGAGACAGAGACAGAGACAGAGACAGAGACAGAGACAAAGACCGAGACAGAGACAGAGACGGAGACAGAGGCAGAGACAGAGCCAGGGACAGAGACGGAGACAGAGACAGAGGAAGAGACAGCGACAGAGACAGAGACAGAGACAGAGACAGAGACAGAGACAGAGACAGAGACAGAGACAGAGACAGAGACAGAGACAGAGACAGAGACAGAGACAGAGACAGAGACAGAGACAGAGACAGAGACAGAGACAGAGACAGAGACAGAGACAGAGACAGAGACAGAGACGGAGACAAAGGCCGAGACAGAGACAGAGACCGAGACAGAGACAAAGACAGAGACAGAGACGGAGACAGAGACAGAGATGGAGGAATAGACAGAGACAGAGACAGAGGAATAGACAGAGACAGAGACAGAAACAGCGACAGGCACAGGGAGAGGGACAGGGTCAGAGACAGAGACAGAGGATTAGACAGAGACAGAGACAGAAACAGCGACAGGCACAGGGAGAGGGACAGGGACAGAGACAGAGACAGAGACAGAGACAGAGACAGAGACAGAGACAGAGACAGAGACAGAGACAGAGACAGAGACAGAGACAGAGACAGAGACAGAGACAGAGACAGAGACAGAGACAGAGACAGAGACAGGGCGGAGACAGAGACAGAGACAGAGACAGGGCGGAGACAGAGACAGAGACAGAGACAGAGACAGAGACAGAGACAGAGACAGAGACAGAGACAGAGACAGAGACAGAGACAGAGACAGAGACAGAGACAGAGACAGAGACAGAGACAGAGACAGAGACAGACACAGAGACGGAGACAAAGACCGAGACAGAGACAGAGACGGAGACAGAGGTAGAGACAGAGCCAGGAACAGAGACGAAGACAGAGACAGAGGAAGAGACAGCGACAGAGACAGAGACAGAGACAGAGACAGAGACAGAGACAGAGACAGAGACAGAGACAGAGACAGAGACAGAGACAGAGACAGAGACAGAGACAGAGACAGAGACAGAGACAGAGACAGAGACAGAGACAGAGACAGGGACAGAGACAGAGACAGAGACAGAGACGGAGACAATGGCCGAGACAGAGACAGAGACCGAGACAGAGACAAAGACAGAGACAGAGACGAAGACAGAGACAGAGACGGAGGAATAGACAGAGACAGAGACAGAGGAATAGACAGAGACAGAGACAGAAACAGCGACAGGCACAGGGAGAGGGACAGGGTCAGAGACAGAGACAGAGGATTAGACAGAGACAGAGACAGAGACAGAGACAGAGACAGAGACAGAGACAGAGACAGAGACAGAGACAGAGACAGAGACAGAGACAGAGACAGAGACGGAGACAGAGACAGAGACAGAGGCAGAGACAGAGACAGAGACAGAGACAGAGACAGAGACAGAGACAGAGACCAGGACAGAGACAGAGACAGAGACAGACACAGAGGCAGAGACAGAGACGGAGACAGAGACAGAGACAGAGACAGAGACAGAGACAGAGACAGAGACAGAGACAGAGACAGAGACAGAGACAGAGACAGAGACAGAGACAGAGACAGAGACAGAGACAGAGACGGAGACAAAGACCGAGACAGAGACAGAGACCGAGACAGACACAGAGACTGAGACGCAGGCAGAGACACAGACAGAGACGGAGACAGAGGCAGAGACAGAGCCAGGGATAGAGACGGAGACGCAGATAGAGGCAGAGACAGAGACAGAGACGGAGACAGAGGCAGAGACAGAGCCAGGGACGGAGACAGAGACAGAGACAGAGACAGAGACAGAGACAGAGACGGAGACAAAGACCGAGACAGAGACAAAGAGAGAGGCAGAGACGGAGACAGAGACAGAGACAGACGAATAGACAGAGGCAGAGACAGAGGAATAGACAGAGACAGAGACAGAAACAGCGACAGGCGCAGGGAGAGGGACAGGGTCAGAGACAGAGACAGAGGATTAGACAGAGACAGAGACAGAGACAGAGACAGAGACAGAGACAGAGACAGAGACAGAGACAGCGACAGAGACAGAGACAGAGACAGAGACAGATACAGAGACAGAGACAGGGCGGAGACAGAGACAGAGACAGAGACAGAGACAGAGACAGAGACAGAGACAGAGACAGAGACAGAGACAGAGACAGAGACAGAGACAGAGACAGAGACAGAGACAGAGACAGAGACAGAGACAGAGACAGAGACAGAGACAGAGACAGAGACAGAGACAGAGACAGAGACAGAGACAGAGACAGAGACAGAGACAGAGACAGAGACAGAGACGGAGACAGAGGCAGAGACAGAGCCAGGGACAGAGACAGAGACAGACACAGAGACAGAGACAGAGACGGAGACAGAGACAGAGACAGAGACAGAGACAGAGACAGAGACAGAGACAGAGACAGAGACAGAGACAGAGACAGAGACAGAGACAGAGACAGAGACAGAGACAGAGACAGAGAGAGAGACAGAGACAGAGACAGAGACAGAGACAGAGACAGAGACAGAGACAGAGGCAGAGACAGAGACAGAGACAGAGACGGAGACAAAGACAGAGACAGAGGGAGAGACAGCGGCAGAGACAGAGACAGAGACAGAGACAGAGACAGAGACAGAGACAGAGACATAGACAGACACAGAGACGGAGACAAAGACCGAGACAGAGACAGAGACGGAGACAGAGGCAGCGACAGAGCCAGGGACAGAGACTGAGACAGAGACAGAGGCAGAGACAGCGACAGAGACAGAGACAGAGACAGAGACAGAGACAGAGACAGAGACAGAGACAGAGACAGAGACAGAGACAGAGACAGGGCGGAGACAGAGGCAGAGACAGAGACAGAGACAGAGACAGAGACAGAGACAGAGACAGAGACAGAGACAGAGACAGAGACAGAGACAGAGACAGAGACAGAGACAGAGACAGAGACAGAGACAGAGACAGAGACAGAGACGGAGGGAGAGACAGAGGCAGAGACAGAGACAGAGACAGAGACAGAGACAGAGACAGAGACAGAGACAGAGACAGAGACAGAGACAGAGACAGAGACAGAGACATAGACAGACACAGAGACGGAGACAGAGACCGAGACAGAGACAGAGACGGAGCCAGAGGCAGAGACGGAGACAGAGACAGAGACAGAGACAGAGACAGAGACAGAGACAGAGACAGAGACGGAGACAGAGACAGAGACAGAGACGGAGACAAAGACAGAGACAGAGGGAGAGACAGCGGCAGAGACAGAGACAGAGACAGGGACAGAGACAGAGACAGAGACAGAGACATAGACAGACACAGAGACGGAGACAAAGACCGAGACAGAGACAGAGACGGAGACAGAGGCAGAGACAGAGCCAGGGACAGAGACTGAGACAGAGACAGAGACAGAGACAGCGACAGAGACAGAGACAGAGACAGAGACAGAGACAGAGACAGAGACAGGGCGGAGACAGAGGCAGAGACAGAGACAGAGACACAGACAGAGACAGAGACAGAGATAGAGACAGAGACAGAGACAGAGACAGAGACAGAGACAGAGACAGAGACAGAGACAGAGACAGAGACAGAGACAGAGACAGAGAGAGAGACAGAGACAGAGACAGAGACAGAGACAGAGACAGAGACAGAGACAGAGACAGAGACAGAGACGGAGACGGAGACAGAGACAGAGGAATAGACAGAGAGAGAGACAGAGGAATAGACAGAGACAGAGACAGAAACAGCGACAGGCACAGGGAGAGGGACAGGGTCAGAGACAGAGACAGAGGATTAGACAGAGACAGAGACAGAAACAGCGACAGGCACAGGGAGAGGGACAGGGACAGAGACAGAGACAGAGACAGAGACAGAGACAGAGACAGAGACAGAGACAGAGACAGAGACAGAGACAGAGACAGAGGAAGAGACAGCGACAGAGACAGAGACAGAGACAGAGACAGAGACAGAGACAGAGACAGAGACAGAGACAGAGACAGAGACAGAGACAGAGACAGAGACAGAGACAGAGACAGAGACAGAGACAGAGACAGAGACAGAGACAGAGACAGAGACAGACACAGAGACGGAGACAAAGACCGAGACAGAGACAGAGACGGAGACAGAGGCAGAGACAGAGCCAGGGACAGAGACGGAGACAGAGACAGAGGAAGAGACAGCGACAGAGACAGAGACAGAGACAGAGACAGAGACAGAGACAGAGACAGAGACAGAGACAGAGACAGAGACAGAGACAGAGACAGAGACAGAGACAGAGACAGAGACAGAGACAGAGACAGAGACAGAGACAGAGACAGAGACAGAGACAGAGACAGAGACAGAGACAGAGACAGAGACAGAGACAGAGACAGAGACGGAGACAAAGGCCGAGACAGAGACAGAGACCGAGACAGAGACAAAGACAGAGACAGAGACGGAGACAGAGACAGAGATGGAGGAATAGACAGAGACAGAGACAGAGGAATAGACAGAGACAGAGACAGAAACAGCGACAGGCACAGGGAGAGGGACAGGGTCAGAGACAGAGACAGAGGATTAGACAGAGACAGAGACAGAAACAGCGACAGGCACAGGGAGAGGGACAGGGACAGAGACAGAGACAGAGACAGAGACAGAGACAGAGACAGAGACAGAGACAGAGACAGAGACAGAGACAGAGACAGAGACAGAGACAGAGACAGAGACAGAGACAGAGACAGGGCGGAGACAGAGACAGAGACAGAGACAGGGCGGAGACAGAGACAGAGACAGAGACAGAGACAGAGACAGAGACAGAGACAGAGACAGAGACAGAGACAGAGACAGAGACAGAGACAGAGACAGAGACAGAGACAGAGACAGACACAGAGACGGAGACAAAGACCGAGACAGAGACAGAGACGGAGACAGAGGCAGAGACAGAGCCAGGGACAGAGACGGAGACAGAGACAGAGGAAGAGACAGCGACAGAGACAGAGACAGAGACAGAGACAGAGACAGAGACAGAGACAGAGACAGAGACAGAGACAGAGACAGAGACAGAGACAGAGACAGAGACAGAGACAGAGACAGAGACAGAGACAGAGACAGAGACAGAGACAGAGACAGAGACAGAGACAGAGACAGAGACAGAGACAGAGACAGAGACAGAGACAGAGACGGAGACAAAGGCCGAGACAGAGACAGAGACCGAGACAGAGACAAAGACAGAGACAGAGACGGAGACAGAGACAGAGATGGAGGAATAGACAGAGACAGAGACAGAGGAATAGACAGAGACAGAGACAGAAACAGCGACAGGCACAGGGAGAGGGACAGGGTCAGAGACAGAGACAGAGGATTAGACAGAGACAGAGACAGAAACAGCGACAGGCACAGGGAGAGGGACAGGGACAGAGACAGAGACAGAGACAGAGACAGAGACAGAGACAGAGACAGAGACAGAGACAGAGACAGAGACAGAGACAGAGACAGAGACAGAGACAGAGACAGAGACAGAGACAGAGACAGGGCGGAGACAGAGACAGAGACAGAGACAGGGCGGAGACAGAGACAGAGACAGAGACAGAGACAGAGACAGAGACAGAGACAGAGACAGAGACAGAGACAGAGACAGAGACAGAGACAGAGACAGAGACAGAGACAGAGACAGAGACAGACACAGAGACGGAGACAAAGACCGAGACAGAGACAGAGACGAAGACAGAGGTAGAGACAGAGCCAGGAACAGAGACGAAGACAGAGACAGAGGAAGAGACAGCGACAGAGACAGAGACAGAGACAGAGACAGAGACAGAGACAGAGACAGAGACAGAGACAGAGACAGAGACAGAGACAGAGACAGAGACAGAGACAGAGACAGAGACAGAGACAGAGACAGAGACAGAGACAGAGACAGGGACAGAGACAGAGACAGAGACAGAGACGGAGACAATGGCCGAGACAGAGACAGAGACCGAGACAGAGACAAAGACAGAGACAGAGACGAAGACAGAGACAGAGACGGAGGAATAGACAGAGACAGAGACAGAGGAATAGACAGAGACAGAGACAGAAACAGCGACAGGCACAGGGAGAGGGACAGGGTCAGAGACAGAGACAGAGGATTAGACAGAGACAGAGACAGAGACAGAGACAGAGACGGAGACAGAGACAGAGACAGAGGCAGAGACAGAGACAGAGACAGAGACAGAGACAGAGACAGAGACAGAGACAGAGACAGAGACAGAGACAGAGTCAGAGACAGAGACAGAGACAGAGACAGAGACGGAGACAAAGACCGAGACAGAGACAGAGACCGAGACAGACACAGAGACTGAGACGCAGGCAGAGACACAGACAGAGACGGAGACAGAGGCAGAGACAGAGCCAGGGATAGAGACGGAGACGCAGATAGAGGCAGAGACAGAGACAGAGACGGAGACAGAGGCAGAGACAGAGCCAGGGACGGAGACAGAGACAGAGACAGAGACAGAGACAGAGACAGAGACGGAGACAAAGACCGAGACAGAGACAAAGAGAGAGGCAGAGACGGAGACAGAGACAGAGACAGAGGAATAGACAGAGGCAGAGACAGAGGAATAGACAGAGACAGAGACAGAAACAGCGACAGGCGCAGGGAGAGGGACAGGGTCAGAGACAGAGACAGAGGATTAGACAGAGACAGAGACAGAAACAGCGACAGGCACAGGGAGAGGGACAGGGACAGAGACAGAGACGGAGACAGAGACAGAGACAGAGACAGAGACAGAGACAGAGACAGAGAGAGAGACAGAGACAGAGACAGAGACAGAGACAGAGACGGGGACAGAGACAGAGACAGAGACAGACACAGAGACAGAGACAGAGACAGAGGCAGAGACAGAGCCAGGGACAGAGACTGAGACAGAGACAGAGGCAGAGACAGCGACAGAGACAGAGACAGAGACAGAGACAGAGACAGAGACAGAGACAGAGACAGAGACAGAGACGGAGACAGAGACAGAGACAGAGACAGAGACGGAGACAAAGACAGAGACAGAGGGAGAGACAGCGGCAGAGACAGAGACAGAGACAGAGACATAGACAGACACAGAGACGGAGACAAAGACCGAGACAGAGACAGAGACGGAGACAGAGGCAGCGACAGAGCCAGGGACAGAGACTGAGACAGAGACAGAGGCAGAGACAGCGACAGAGACAGAGACAGAGACAGAGACAGAGACAGAGACAGAGACAGAGACAGAGACAGAGACAGAGACAGAGACAGAGACAGAGACAGAGACAGAGACAGAGACAGAGACAGAGACAGAGACAGAGACAGAGACAGAGACAGAGACAGAGTCAGAGACAGAGACAGAGACAGAGACAGAGACAGAGACAGAGACAGAGACAGAGACAGAGACAGAGACAGAGACAGAGACAGAGACAGAGACAGAGACAGAGACAGAGACAGAGACGGAGACAAAGACCGAGACAGAGACAGAGACTGAGACAGAGACAAAGACAGAGACAGAGGCAGAGACGGAGACGGAGACGGAGACGGAGACAGAGACAGAGACAGAGACAGAGACAGAGACAGAGACAGAGGCAGAGACAGAGACAGAGACAGAGACAGAGACAGAGACAGAGACAGAGACAGAGACAGAGACAGAGACAGAGACAGAGACAGAGACAGAGACAGAGACAGAGACAGAGACAGAGACAGAGACAGAGACGGAGACAGAGACAGAGACAGAGGCAGAGACAGAGACAGAGACAGAGACAGAGACAGAGACAGAGACAGAGACCAGGACAGAGACAGAGACAGAGACAGACACAGAGGCAGAGACAGAGACGGAGACAGAGACAGAGACAGAGACAGAGACAGAGACAGAGACAGAGACAGAGACAGAGACAGAGACAGAGACAGAGACAGAGACAGAGACAGAGACGGAGACAAAGACCGAGACAGAGACAGAGACCGAGACAGACACAGAGACTGAGACGCAGGCAGAGACACAGACAGAGACGGAGACAGAGGCAGAGACAGAGCCAGGGATAGAGACGGAGACGCAGATAGAGGCAGAGACAGAGACAGAGACGGAGACAGAGGCAGAGACAGAGCCAGGGACGGAGACAGAGACAGAGACAGAGACAGAGACAGAGACAGAGACGGAGACAAAGACCGAGACAGAGACAAAGAGAGAGGCAGAGACGGAGACAGAGACAGAGACAGAGGAATAGACAGAGGCAGAGACGGAGACGGAGACGGAGACGGAGACAGAGACAGAGACAGAGACAGAGACAGAGACAGAGACAGAGACAGAGGCAGAGACAGAGACAGAGACAGAGACAGAGACAGAGACAGAGACAGAGACAGAGACAGAGACAGAGACAGAGACAGAGACAGAGACAGAGACAGAGACAGAGACAGAGACAGAGACAGAGACAGAGACAGAGACAGAGACAGAGACGGAGACAAAGACCGAGACAGAGACAAAGACAGAGACAGAGACGGAGACAGAGACAGAGACAGAGGAATAGACAGAGACAGAGACAGAAACAGCGACAGGCACAGGGAGAGGCACAGGGTCAGAGACAGAGACAGAGGATTAGACAGAGACAGAGACAGAAACAGCGACAGGCACAGGCAGAGGGACAGGGACAGAGACAGAGACAGAGAGAGAGACAGAGACAGAGACAGAGACAGAGACAGAGACAGAGACAGAGACAGAGACAGAGACAGAGACAGAGACAGAGACAGAGACAGAGACAGAGACAGAGACAGAGACAGAGACAGAGACAGAGACAGAGACAGAGACAGAGACAGAGACAGAGACAGAGTCAGAGACAGAGACAGAGACAGAGACAGAGACAGAGACGGAGACAAAGGCCGAGACAGAGACAGAGACAGAGACAGAGACAGAGACAGAGACAGAGACAGAGACAGAGACAGAGACAGAGACAGAGACAGAGACAGAGACAGAGACAGAGACAGAGGCAGAGACAGAGACAGAGACAGAGACAGAGACAGAGACAGAGACAGAGACAGAGACAGAGACAGAGACAGAGACAGAGACGGAGACAAAGACCGAGACAGAGACAAAGACAGAGACAGAGACGGAGACAGAGACAGAGACAGAGGAATAGACAGAGACAGAGACAGAGGAATAGACAGAGACAGAGACAGAGACAGAGACAGAGACAGAGACAGAGACAGAGACAGCGACAGAGACAGAGACAGAGACAGAGACAGAGACAGATACAGAGACAGAGACAGGGCGGAGACAGAGACAGAGACAGAGACAGAGACAGAGACAGAGACAGAGACAGAGACAGAGACAGAGACAGAGACAGAGACAGAGACAGAGACAGAGACAGAGACAGAGACAGAGACAGAGACAGAGACAGAGACAGAGACAGAGACAGAGACAGAGACGGAGACAAAGACCGAGACAGAGACAAAGACAGAGACAGAGACGGAGACAGAGACAGAGACAGAGGAATAGACAGAGACAGAGACAGAGGAATAGACAGAGACAGAGACAGAAACAGCGACAGGCACAGGGAGAGGCACAGGGTCAGAGACAGAGACAGAGACAGAGACAGAGACAGAGACAGAGACAGAGACAGAGACAGAGACAGAGACAGAGACAGAGACAGAGACAGAGACAGAGACCGAGACAGAGACAGAGACAGAGACAGAGACAGAGACAGAGACAGAGACAGAGACAGAGACAGAGACAGAGACAGAGACAGAGTCAGAGACAGAGACAGAGACAGAGACAGAGACAGAGACGGAGACAAAGGCCGAGACAGAGACAGAGACAGAGACAGAGACAGAGACAGAGACAGAGACAGAGACAGAGACAGAGACAGAGACAGAGACAGAGACAGAGACAGAGACAGAGACAGAGACAGAGACAGAGACAGAGACAGAGACAGAGACAGAGACAGAGACAGAGACAGAGACGGAGACAAAGACCGAGACAGAGACAAAGACAGAGACAGAGACGGAGACAGAGACAGAGACAGAGGAATAGACAGAGACAGAGACAGAGGAATAGACAGAGACAGAGACAGAGACAGAGACAGAGACAGAGACAGAGACAGAGACAGCGACAGAGACAGAGACAGAGACAGAGACAGAGACAGATACAGAGACAGAGACAGGGCGGAGACAGAGACAGAGACAGAGACAGAGACAGAGACAGAGACAGAGACAGAGACAGAGACAGAGACAGAGACAGAGACAGAGACAGAGACAGAGACAGAGACAGAGACAGAGACAGAGACAGAGACAGAGACAGAGACAGAGACAGAGACAGAGACAGAGACAGAGACAGAGACAGAGACAGAGACAGAGACAGAGACAGAGACAGAGACGGAGACAAAGACCGAGACAGAGACAAAGACAGAGACAGAGACGGAGACAGAGACAGAGACAGAGGAATAGACAGAGACAGAGACAGAGGAATAGACAGAGACAGAGACAGAAACAGCGACAGGCACAGGGAGAGGCACAGGGTCGGAGACAGAGACAGAGGATTAGACA
This sequence comes from Megachile willughbiella, assembly GCA_945859595.2. NCBI lineage: Eukaryota > Metazoa > Arthropoda > Insecta > Hymenoptera > Megachilidae > Megachile > Megachile willughbiella. Next base: position 253,083 of record CAMAOD020000293.1, read on the forward strand.
GAGACAGAGACAGAAACAGCGACAGGCACAGGCAGAGGGACAGGGACAGAGACAGAGACAGAGAGAGAGACAGAGACAGAGACAGAGACAGAGACAGAGACAGAGACAGAGACAGAGACAGAGACAGAGACAGAGACAGAGACAGAGACAGAGACAGAGACAGAGACAGAGACAGAGACAGAGACAGAGACAGAGACAGAGACAGAGACAGAGACAGAGACAGAGACAGAGACAGAGACAGAGACAGAGACAGAGTCAGAGACAGAGACAGAGACAGAGACAGAGACAGAGACGGAGACAAAGGCCGAGACGGAGACAGAGACAGAGACAGAGACAGAGACAGAGACAGAGACAGAGACAGAGACAGAGGCAGGGACAGAGACAGAGACAGAGACAGAGACAGAGACAGAGACAGAGACAGAGACAGAGACAGAGACAGAGACAGAGACAGAGACAGAGACAGAGACAGAGACAGAGACAGAGACAGAGACAGAGACAGAGACAGAGACAGAGACAGAGACGGAGACAAAGACCGAGACAGAGACAGAGACTGAGACAGAGACAAAGACAGAGACAGAGGCAGAGACGGAGACGGAGACGGAGACGGAGACAGAGACAGAGACAGAGACAGAGACAGAGACAGAGACAGAGGCAGAGACAGAGACAGAGACAGAGACAGAGACAGAGACAGAGACAGAGACAGAGACAGAGACAGAGACAGAGACAGAGACAGAGACAGAGACAGAGACAGAGACGGAGACAAAGACCGAGACAGAGACAAAGACAGAGACAGAGACGGAGACAGAGACAGAGACAGAGGAATAGACAGAGACAGAGACAGAGGAATAGACAGAGACAGAGACAGAAACAGCGACAGGCACAGGGAGAGGCACAGGGTCAGAGACAGAGACAGAGGATTAGACAGAGACAGAGACAGAAACAGCGACAGGCACAGACAGAGGGACAGGGACAGAGACAGAGACAGAGAGAGAGACAGAGACAGAGACAGAGACAGAGACAGAGACAGAGACAGAGACAGAGACAGAGACAGAGACAGAGACAGAGACAGAGACAGAGACAGAGACAGAGACAGAGACAGAGACAGAGACAGAGACAGAGTCAGAGACAGAGACAGAGACAGAGACAGAGACAGAGACGGAGACAAAGGCCGAGACAGAGACAGAGACAGAGACAGAGACAGAGACAGAGACAGAGACAGAGACAGAGACAGAGACAGAGACAGAGACAGAGACAGAGACAGAGACAGAGACAGAGACAGAGACAGAGACAGAGACAGAGACAGAGACAGAGACAGAGACAGAGACAGAGACAGAGACGGAGACAAAGACCGAGACAGAGACAAAGACAGAGACAGAGACGGAGACAGAGACAGAGACAGAGGAATAGACAGAGACAGAGACAGAGGAATAGACAGAGACAGAGACAGAGACAGAGACAGAGACAGAGACAGAGACAGAGACAGCGACAGAGACAGAGACAGAGACAGAGACAGAGACAGATACAGAGACAGAGACAGGGCGGAGACAGAGACAGAGACAGAGACAGAGACAGAGACAGAGACAGAGACAGAGACAGAGACAGAGACAGAGACAGAGACAGAGACAGAGACAGAGACAGAGACAGAGACAGAGACAGAGACAGAGACAGAGACAGAGACAGAGACAGAGACAGAGACAGAGACAGAGACAGAGACAGAGACAGAGACAGAGACAGAGACAGAGACAGAGACGGAGACAGAGGCAGAGACAGAGCCAGGGACAGAGACAGAGACAGACACAGAGACAGAGACAGAGACGGAGACAGAGACAGAGACAGAGACAGAGACAGAGACAGAGACAGAGACAGAGACAGAGACAGAGACAGAGACAGAGACAGAGACAGAGACAGAGACAGAGACAGAGACAGAGACAGAGAGAGAGACAGAGACAGAGACAGAGACAGAGACAGAGACAGAGACAGAGACAGAGGCAGAGACAGAGACAGAGACAGAGACGGAGACAAAGACAGAGACAGAGGGAGAGACAGCGGCAGAGACAGAGACAGAGACAGAGACAGAGACAGAGACAGAGACAGAGACATAGACAGACACAGAGACGGAGACAAAGACCGAGACAGAGACAGAGACGGAGACAGAGGCAGCGACAGAGCCAGGGACAGAGACTGAGACAGAGACAGAGGCAGAGACAGCGACAGAGACAGAGACAGAGACAGAGACAGAGACAGAGACAGAGACAGAGACAGAGACAGAGACAGAGACAGGGCGGAGACAGAGGCAGAGACAGAGACAGAGACAGAGACAGAGACAGAGACAGAGACAGAGACAGAGACAGAGACAGAGACAGAGACAGAGACAGAGACAGAGACAGAGACAGAGACAGAGACAGAGACAGAGACGGAGGGAGAGACAGAGGCAGAGACAGAGACAGAGACAGAGACAGAGACAGAGACAGAGACAGAGACAGAGACAGAGACAGAGACAGAGACAGAGACAGAGACAGAGACATAGACAGACACAGAGACGGAGACAGAGACCGAGACAGAGACAGAGACGGAGCCAGAGGCAGAGACGGAGACAGAGACAGAGACAGAGACAGAGACAGAGACAGAGACAGAGACAGAGACGGAGACAGAGACAGAGACAGAGACGGAGACAAAGACAGAGACAGAGGGAGAGACAGCGGCAGAGACAGAGACAGAGACAGGGACAGAGACAGAGACAGAGACAGAGACATAGACAGACACAGAGACGGAGACAAAGACCGAGACAGAGACAGAGACGGAGACAGAGGCAGAGACAGAGCCAGGGACAGAGACTGAGACAGAGACAGAGACAGAGACAGCGACAGAGACAGAGACAGAGACAGAGACAGAGACAGAGACAGAGACAGGGCGGAGACAGAGGCAGAGACAGAGACAGAGACACAGACAGAGACAGAGACAGAGATAGAGACAGAGACAGAGACAGAGACAGAGACAGAGACAGAGACAGAGACAGAGACAGAGACAGAGAGAGAGACAGAGACAGAGACAGAGACAGAGACAGAGACAGAGACAGAGACAGAGACAGAGACAGAGACGGAGACGGAGACAGAGACAGAGGAATAGACAGAGAGAGAGACAGAGGAATAGACAGAGACAGAGACAGAAACAGCGACAGGCACAGGGAGAGGGACAGGGTCAGAGACAGAGACAGAGGATTAGACAGAGACAGAGACAGAAACAGCGACAGGCACAGGGAGAGGGACAGGGACAGAGACAGAGACAGAGACAGAGACAGAGACAGAGACAGAGACAGAGACAGAGACAGAGACAGAGACAGAGACAGAGGAAGAGACAGCGACAGAGACAGAGACAGAGACAGAGACAGAGACAGAGACAGAGACAGAGACAGAGACAGAGACAGAGACAGAGACAGAGACAGAGACAGAGACAGAGACAGAGACAGAGACAGAGACAGAGACAGAGACAGACACAGAGACGGAGACAAAGACCGAGACAGAGACAGAGACGGAGACAGAGGCAGAGACAGAGCCAGGGACAGAGACGGAGACAGAGACAGAGGAAGAGACAGCGACAGAGACAGAGACAGAGACAGAGACAGAGACAGAGACAGAGACAGAGACAGAGACAGAGACAGAGACAGAGACAGAGACAGAGACAGAGACAGAGACAGAGACAGAGACAGAGACAGAGACAGAGACAGAGACAGAGACAGAGACAGAGACAGAGACAGAGACAGAGACAGAGACAGAGACAGAGACAGAGACAGAGACGGAGACAAAGGCCGAGACAGAGACAGAGACCGAGACAGAGACAAAGACAGAGACAGAGACGGATACAGAGACAGAGATGGAGGAATAGACAGAGACAGAGACAGAGGAATAGACAGAGACAGAGACAGAAACAGCGACAGGCACAGGGAGAGGGACAGGGTCAGAGACAGAGACAGAGGATTAGACAGAGACAGAGACAGAAACAGCGACAGGCACAGGGAGAGGGACAGGGACAGAGACAGAGACAGAGACAGAGACAGAGACAGAGACAGAGACAGAGACAGAGACAGAGACAGAGACAGAGACAGAGACAGAGACAGAGACAGAGACAGAGACAGAGACAGGGCGGAGACAGAGACAGAGACAGAGACAGGGCGGAGACAGAGACAGAGACAGAGACAGAGACAGAGACAGAGACAGAGACAGAGACAGAGACAGAGACAGAGACAGAGACAGAGACAGACACAGAGACGGAGACAAAGACCGAGACAGAGACAGAGACGGAGACAGAGGTAGAGACAGAGCCAGGAACAGAGACGAAGACAGGGACAGAGGAAGAGACAGCGACAGAGACAGAGACAGAGACAGAGACAGAGACAGAGACAGAGACAGAGACAGAGACAGAGACAGAGACAGAGACAGAGACAGAGACAGAGACAGAGACAGAGACAGAGACAGAGACAGAGACAGAGACAGGGACAGAGACAGAGACAGAGACAGAGACGGAGACAATGGCCGAGACAGAGACAGAGACCGAGACAGAGACAAAGACAGAGACAGAGACGAAGACAGAGACAGAGACGGAGGAATAAACAGAGACAGAGACAGAGGAATAGACAGAGACAGAGACAGAAACAGCGACAGGCACAGGGAGAGGGACAGGGTCAGAGACAGAGACAGAGGATTAGACAGAGACAGAGACAGAGACAGAGACAGAGACAGAGACAGAGACAGAGACAGAGACAGAGACAGAGACAGAGACAGAGACAGAGACAGAGACAGAGACAGAGACGGAGACAGAGACAGAGACAGAGGCAGAGACAGAGACAGAGACAGAGACAGAGACAGAGACAGAGACAGAGACCAGGACAGAGACAGAGACAGAGACAGACACAGAGGCAGAGACAGAGACGGAGACAGAGACAGAGACAGAGACAGAGACAGAGACAGAGACAGAGACAGAGACAGAGACAGAGACAGAGACAGAGACAGAGACAGAGACAGAGACAGAGACAGAGACAGAGACGGAGACAAAGACCGAGACAGAGACAGAGACCGAGACAGACACAGAGACTGAGACGCAGGCAGAGACACAGACAGAGACGGAGACAGAGGCAGAGACAGAGCCAGGGATAGAGACGGAGACGCAGATAGAGGCAGAGACAGAGACAGAGACGGAGACAGAGGCAGAGACAGAGCCAGGGACGGAGACAGAGACAGAGACAGAGACAGAGACAGAGACAGAGACGGAGACAAAGACCGAGACAGAGACAAAGAGAGAGGCAGAGACGGAGACAGAGACAGAGACAGAGGAATAGACAGAGGCAGAGACAGAGGAATAGACAGAGACAGAGACAGAAACAGCGACAGGCGCAGGGAGAGGGACAGGGTCAGAGACAGAGACAGAGGATTAGACAGAGACAGAGACAGAAACAGCGACAGGCACAGGGAGAGGGACAGGGACAGAGACAGAGACAGAGACAGAGACAGAGACAGAGACAGAGACAGAGACAGAGACAGAGAGAGAGACAGAGACAGAGACAGAGACAGAGACAGAGACGGGGACAGAGACAGAGACAGAGACAGACACAGAGACAGAGACAGAGACAGAGGCAGAGACAGAGCCAGGGACAGAGACTGAGACAGAGACAGAGGCAGAGACAGCGACAGAGACAGAGACAGAGACAGAGACAGAGACAGAGACAGAGACAGAGACAGAGACAGAGACAGAGACAGAGACGGAGACAGAGACAGAGACAGAGACAGAGACGGAGACAAAGACAGAGACAGAGGGAGAGACAGCGGCAGAGACAGAGACAGAGACAGAGACATAGACAGACACAGAGACGGAGACAAAGACCGAGACAGAGACAGAGACGGAGACAGAGGCAGCGACAGAGCCAGGGACAGAGACTGAGACAGAGACAGAGGCAGAGACAGCGACAGAGACAGAGACAGAGACAGAGACAGAGACAGAGACAGAGACAGAGACAGAGACAGAGACAGAGACAGAGACAGAGACAGAGACAGAGACAGAGACAGAGACAGAGACAGAGACAGAGACAGAGACAGAGACAGAGACAGAGACAGAGACAGAGACGGAGACAGAGACAGAGACAGAGACAGAGACGGAGACAAAGACAGAGACAGAGGGAGAGACAGCGGCAGAGACAGAGACAGAGACAGAGACAGAGACAGAGACAGAGACAGAGACAGAGACGGAGACAGAGACAGAGACAGAGACAGAGACGGAGACAAAGACAGAGACAGAGGGAGAGACAGCGGCAGAGACAGAGACAGAGACAGAGACATAGACAGACACAGAGACGGAGACAAAGACCGAGACAGAGACAGAGACGGAGACAGAGGCAGCGACAGAGCCAGGGAGAGAGACTGAGACAGAGACAGAGGCAGAGACAGCGACAGAGACAGAGACAGAGACAGAGACAGAGACAGAGACAGAGACAGAGACAGAGACAGAGACAGAGACAGAGACAGAGACAGAGACAGAGACAGAGACAGAGACAGAGACAGAGACAGAGACAGAGACAGAGACAGAGACAGAGACAGAGTCAGAGACAGAGACAGAGACAGAGACAGAGACAGAGACAGAGACAGAGACAGAGACAGAGACAGAGACAGAGACAGAGACAGAGACAGAGACAGAGACAGAGACAGAGACAGAGACAGAGACGGAGACAAAGACCGAGACAGAGACAGAGACTGAGACAGAGACAAAGACAGAGACAGAGGCAGAGACGGAGACGGAGACGGAGACGGAGACAGAGACAGAGACAGAGACAGAGACAGAGACAGAGACAGAGGCAGAGACAGAGACAGAGACAGAGACAGAGACAGAGACAGAGACAGAGACAGAGACAGAGACAGAGACAGAGACAGAGACAGAGACAGAGACAGAGACAGAGACGGAGACAAAGACCGAGACAGAGACAAAGACAGAGACAGAGACGGAGACAGAGACAGAGACAGAGGAATAGACAGAGACAGAGACAGAGGAATAGACAGAGACAGAGACAGAAACAGCGACAGGCACAGGGAGAGGCACAGGGTCAGAGACAGAGACAGAGGATTAGACAGAGACAGAGACAGAAACAGCGACAGGCACAGACAGAGGGACAGGGACAGAGACAGAGACAGAGAGAGAGACAGAGACAGAGACAGAGACAGAGACAGAGACAGAGACAGAGACAGAGACAGAGACAGAGACAGAGACAGAGACAGAGACAGAGACAGAGACAGAGACAGAGACAGAGACAGAGACAGAGTCAGAGACAGAGACAGAGACAGAGACAGAGACAGAGACGGAGACAAAGGCCGAGACAGAGACAGAGACAGAGACAGAGACAGAGACAGAGACAGAGACAGAGACAGAGACAGAGACAGAGACAGAGACAGAGACAGAGACAGAGACAGAGACAGAGACAGAGACAGAGACAGAGACAGAGACAGAGACAGAGACAGAGACAGAGACAGAGACAGAGACAAAGACCGAGACAGAGACAGAGACGGAGACAGAGGCAGAGACAGAGCCAGGGACAGAGACGGAGACAGAGACAGAGGAAGAGACAGCGACAGAGACAGAGACAGAGACAGAGACAGAGACAGAGACAGAGACAGAGACAGAGACAGAGACAGAGACAGAGACAGAGACAGAGACAGAGACAGAGACAGAGACAGAGACAGAGACAGAGACAGAGACAGAGACAGAGACAGAGACAGAGACAGAGACAGAGACAGAGACAGAGACGGAGACAAAGGCCGAGACAGAGACAGAGACCGAGACAGAGACAAAGACAGAGACAGAGACGGAGACAGAGACAGAGATGGAGGAATAGACAGAGACAGAGACAGAGGAATAGACAGAGACAGAGACAGAAACAGCGACAGGCACAGGGAGAGGGACAGGGTCAGAGACAGAGACAGAGGATTAGACAGAGACAGAGACAGAAACAGCGACAGGCACAGGGAGAGGGACAGGGACAGAGACAGAGACAGAGACAGAGACAGAGACAGAGACAGAGACAGAGACAGAGACAGAGACAGAGACAGAGACAGAGACAGAGACAGAGACAGAGACAGAGACAGAGACAGAGACAGAGACAGAGACAGGGCGGAGACAGAGACAGAGACAGAGACAGGGCGGAGACAGAGACAGAGACAGAGACAGAGACAGAGACAGAGACAGAGACAGAGACAGAGACAGAGACAGAGACAGAGACAGAGACAGAGACAGAGACAGAGACAGAGACAGAGACAGAGACAGACACAGAGACGGAGACAAAGACCGAGACAGAGACAGAGACGGAGACAGAGGTAGAGACAGAGCCAGGAACAGAGACGAAGACAGAGACAGAGGAAGAGACAGCGACAGAGACAGAGACAGAGACAGAGACAGAGACAGAGACAGAGACAGAGACAGAGACAGAGACAGAGACAGAGACAGAGACAGAGACAGAGACAGAGACAGAGACAGAGACAGAGACAGAGACAGGGACAGAGACAGAGACAGAGACAGAGACGGAGACAATGGCCGAGACAGAGACAGAGACCGAGACAGAGACAAAGACAGAGACAGAGACGAAGACAGAGACAGAGACGGAGGAATAGACAGAGACAGAGACAGAGGAATAGACAGAGACAGAGACAGAAACAGCGACAGGCACAGGGAGAGGGACAGGGTCAGAGACAGAGACAGAGGATTAGACAGAGACAGAGACAGAGACAGAGACAGAGACAGAGACAGAGACAGAGACAGAGACAGAGACAGAGACAGAGACAGAGACAGAGACAGAGACGGAGACAGAGACAGAGACAGAGGCAGAGACAGAGACAGAGACAGAGACAGAGACAGAGACAGAGACAGAGACCAGGACAGAGACAGAGACAGAGACAGACACAGAGGCAGAGACAGGGACGGAGACAGAGACAGAGACAGAGACAGAGACAGAGACAGAGACAGAGACAGAGACAGAGACAGAGACAGAGACAGAGACAGAGACAGAGACAGAGACAGAGACGGAGACAAAGACCGAGACAGAGACAGAGACCGAGACAGACACAGAGACTGAGACGCAGGCAGAGACACAGACAGAGACGGAGACAGAGGCAGAGACAGAGCCAGGGATAGAGACGGAGACGCAGATAGAGGCAGAGACAGAGACAGAGACGGAGACAGAGGCAGAGACAGAGCCAGGGACGGAGACAGAGACAGAGACAGAGACAGAGACAGAGACAGAGACGGAGACAAAGACCGAGACAGAGACAAAGAGAGAGGCAGAGACGGAGACAGAGACAGAGACAGACGAATAGACAGAGGCAGAGACAGAGGAATAGACAGAGACAGAGACAGAAACAGCGACAGGCGCAGGGAGAGGGACAGGGTCAGAGACAGAGACAGAGGATTAGACAGAGACAGAGACAGAAACAGCGACAGGCACAGGGAGAGGGACAGGGACAGAGACAGAGACAGAGACAGAGACAGAGACAGAGACAGAGACAGAGACAGAGACAGAGAGAGAGACAGAGACAGAGACAGAGACAGAGACAGAGACGGGGACAGAGACAGAGACAGAGACAGACACAGAGACAGAGACAGAGACAGAGGCAGAGACAGAGCCAGGGACAGAGACTGAGACAGAGACAGAGGCAGAGACAGCGACAGAGACAGAGACAGAGACAGAGACAGAGACAGAGACAGAGACAGAGACAGAGACAGAGACAGAGACAGAGACAGAGACGGAGACAGAGACAGAGACAGAGACAGAGACGGAGACAAAGACAGAGACAGAGGGAGAGACAGCGGCAGAGACAGAGACAGAGACAGAGACAGAGACAGAGACAGAGACAGAGACATAGACAGACACAGAGACGGAGACAAAGACCGAGACAGAGACAGAGACGGAGACAGAGGCAGCGACAGAGCCAGGGACAGAGACTGAGACAGAGACAGAGGCAGAGACAGCGACAGAGACAGAGACAGAGACAGAGACAGAGACAGAGACAGAGACAGAGACAGAGACAGGGCGGAGACAGAGGCAGAGACAGAGACAGAGACAGAGACAGAGACAGAGACAGAGATAGAGACAGAGACAGAGACAGAGACAGAGACAGAGACAGAGACAGAGACAGAGACAGAGACAGAGACAGAGACAGAGACAGAGACAGAGACAGAGACGGAGACAAAGACAGAGACAGAGGGAGAGACAGAGACAGAGACAGAGACAGAGACTGAGACAGAGACAGAGACAGAGACAGAGACAGAGACAGAGACATAGACAGAGACAGAGACAGAGACATAGACAGACACAGAGACGGAGACAGAGACCGAGACAGAGACAGAGACGGAGACAGTGGCAGAGACAGAGACAGAGACAGAGACAGAGACAGAGACAGAGACAGAGACAGAGACAGAGACAGAGACAGAGACAGAGACAGAGACAGAGACAGAGACGGAGACAGAGACAGAGACAGAGACGGAGACAAAGACAGAGACAGAGGGAGAGACAGCGGCAGAGACAGAGACAGAGACAGAGACAGAGACATAGACAGACACAGAGACGGAGACAAAGACCGAGACGGAGACAGAGACGGAGACAGAGGCAGAGACAGAGCCAGGGACAGAGACTGAGACAGAGACAGAGGCAGAGACAGCGACAGAGACAGAGACAGAGACAGAGACAGAGACAGAGACAGAGACAGAGACAGAGACAGAGACAGGGCGGAGACAGAGGCAGAGACAGAGACAGAGACACAGACAGAGACAGAGACAGAGATAGAGACAGAGACAGAGACAGAGACAGAGACAGAGACAGAGACAGAGACAGAGACAGAGACAGAGACAGAGACAGAGACAGAGACAGAGAGAGAGACAGAGACAGAGACAGAGACAGAGACAGAGACAGAGACAGAGACAGAGACAGAGACAGAGACAGAGACGGAGACGGAGACAGAGACAGAGACAGAGACAGAGACAGAGACGGAGACAAAGACAGAGACAGAGACAGAGACAGAGACAGAGACAGAGACAGAGACAAAGGCCGAGACAGAGACAGAGACCGAGACAGAGACAAAGACAGAGACAGAGACGGAGACAGAGACAGAGACGGAGGAATAGACAGAGACAGAGACAGAGGAATAGACAGAGACAGAGACAGAAACAGCGACAGGCACAGGGAGAGGGACAGGGTCAGAGACAGAGACAGAGGATTAGACAGAGACAGAGACAGAAACAGCGACAGGCACAGGGAGAGGGACAGGGACAGAGACAGAGACAGAGACAGAGACAGAGACAGAGACAGAGACAGAGACAGAGACAGAGACAGAGACAGAGACAGAGACAGAGACAGAGACAGAGACAGAGACAGAGACAGCGACAGAGACAGAGACAGAGACAGAGACAGAGGCAGAGACAGAGACAGAGACAGAGACAGAGACAGAGACAGAGATAGAGACAGAGACAGAGACAGAGACAGAGACAGAGACAGAGACAGAGACAGAGACAGAGACAGAGACAGAGACAGAGACAGAGACAGAGACAGAGACAGAGACAGAGACAGAGACGGAGACAAAGACAGAGACAGAGGGAGAGACAGAGACAGAGACAGAGACAGAGACTGAGACAGAGACAGAGACAGAGACAGAGACAGAGACAGAGACATAGACAGAGACAGAGACAGAGACATAGACAGACACAGAGACGGAGACAGAGACCGAGACAGAGACAGAGACGGAGACAGAGGCAGAGACAGAGACAGAGACAGAGACAGAGACAGAGACAGAGACAGAGACAGAGACAGAGACGGAGACAGAGACAGAGACAGAGACGGAGACAAAGACAGAGACAGAGGGAGAGACAGCGGCAGAGACAGAGACAGAGACAGAGAC
>CAMAOD020000293.1:270000-272500 GCA_945859595.2 Megachile willughbiella
GAGACAGAGACGGAGACAAAGACCGAGACAGAGACAAAGAGAGAGGCAGAGACGGAGACAGAGACAGAGACAGAGGAATAGACAGAGGCAGAGACAGAGGAATAGACAGAGACAGAGACAGAAACAGCGACAGGCGCAGGGAGAGGGACAGGGTCAGAGACAGAGACAGAGGATTAGACAGAGACAGAGACAGAAACAGCGACAGGCACAGGGAGAGGGACAGGGACAGAGACAGAGACAGAGACAGAGACAGAGACAGAGACAGAGACAGAGACAGAGACAGAGAGAGAGACAGAGACAGAGACAGAGACAGAGACAGAGACGGGGACAGAGACAGAGACAGAGACAGACACAGAGACAGAGACAGAGGCAGAGACAGAGCCAGGGACAGAGACTGAGACAGAGACAGAGGCAGAGACAGCGACAGAGACAGAGACAGAGACAGAGACAGAGACAGAGACAGAGACAGAGACAGAGACAGAGACAGAGACAGAGACAGAGACGGAGACAGAGACAGAGACAGAGACAGAGACGGAGACAAAGACAGAGACAGAGGGAGAGACAGCGGCAGAGACAGAGACAGAGACAGAGACAGAGACAGAGACAGAGACAGAGACATAGACAGACACAGAGACGGAGACAAAGACCGAGACAGAGACAGAGACGGAGACAGAGGCAGCGACAGAGCCAGGGACAGAGACTGAGACAGAGACAGAGGCAGAGACAGCGACAGAGACAGAGACAGAGACAGAGACAGAGACAGAGACAGAGACAGAGACAGAGACAGGGCGGAGACAGAGGCAGAGACAGAGACAGAGACAGAGACAGAGACAGAGACAGAGATAGAGACAGAGACAGAGACAGAGACAGAGACAGAGACAGAGACAGAGACAGAGACAGAGACAGAGACAGAGACAGAGACAGAGACAGAGACAGAGACAGAGACGGAGACAAAGACAGAGACAGAGGGAGAGACAGAGACAGAGACAGAGACAGAGACTGAGACAGAGACAGAGACAGAGACAGAGACAGAGACAGAGACATAGACAGAGACAGAGACAGAGACATAGACAGACACAGAGACGGAGACAGAGACCGAGACAGAGACAGAGACGGAGACAGAGGCAGAGACAGAGACAGAGACAGAGACAGAGACAGAGACAGAGACAGAGACAGAGACAGAGACAGAGACAGAGACAGAGACAGAGACAGAGACGGAGACAGAGACAGAGACAGAGACGGAGACAAAGACAGAGACAGAGGGAGAGACAGCGGCAGAGACAGAGACAGAGACAGAGACAGAGACATAGACAGACACAGAGACGGAGACAAAGACCGAGACGGAGACAGAGACGGAGACAGAGGCAGAGACAGAGCCAGGGACAGAGACTGAGACAGAGACAGAGGCAGAGACAGCGACAGAGACAGAGACAGAGACAGAGACAGAGACAGAGACAGAGACAGAGACAGAGACAGAGACAGGGCGGAGACAGAGGCAGAGACAGAGACAGAGACACAGACAGAGACAGAGACAGAGATAGAGACAGAGATAGAGACAGAGACAGAGACAGAGACAGAGACAGAGACAGAGACAGAGACAGAGACAGAGACAGAGACAGAGACAGAGAGAGAGACAGAGACAGAGACAGAGACAGAGACAGAGACAGAGACAGAGACAGAGACAGAGACAGAGACAGAGACGGAGACGGAGACAGAGACAGAGACAGAGACAGAGACAGAGACGGAGACAAAGACAGAGACAGAGGGAGAGACAGCGGCAGAGACAGAGACAGAGACAGAGACAGAGACAGAGACAGAGACAGAGACAGAGACAGAGACAGAGACAGAGACAGAGACAGAGACAGAGACAGAGACAGAGACAAAGGCCGAGACAGAGACAGAGACCGAGACAGAGACAAAGACAGAGACAGAGACGGAGACAGAGACAGAGACGGAGGAATAGACAGAGACAGAGACAGAGGAATAGACAGAGACAGAGACAGAAACAGCGACAGGCACAGGGAGAGGGACAGGGTCAGAGACAGAGACAGAGGATTAGACAGAGACAGAGACAGAAACAGCGACAGGCACAGGGAGAGGGACAGGGACAGAGACAGAGACAGAGACAGAGACAGAGACAGAGACAGAGACAGAGACAGAGACAGAGACAGAGACAGAGACAGAGACAGAGACAGAGACAGAGACAGAGACAGCGACAGAGACAGAGACAGAGACAGAGACAGAGGCAGAGACAGAGACAGAGACAGAGACAGAGACAGAGACAGAGATAGAGACAGAGACAGAGACAGAGACAGAGACAGAGACAGAGACAGAGACAGAGACAGAGACAGAGACAGAGACAGAGACAGAGACAGAGACAGAGACAGAGACGGAGACAAAGACAGAGACAGAGGGAGAGACAGAGACAGAGACAGAGACAGAGACTGAGACAGGGACAGAGACAGAGACAGAGACAGAGACAGAGACATAGACAGAGACA
>CAMAOD020000293.1:277500-282500 GCA_945859595.2 Megachile willughbiella
AGACAGAAACAGCGACAGGCACAGGGAGAGGGACAGGGACAGAGACAGAGACAGAGACAGAGACAGAGACAGAGACAGAGACAGAGACAGAGACAGAGACAGAGACAGAGACAGAGACAGAGACAGAGACAGAGACAGAGACAGAGACAGAGACAGAGACAGAGACAGAGACAGAGACAGAGACAGACACAGAGACAGAGACAGAGACGGAGACAGAGACAGAGACAGAGACAGAGACAGAGACAGAGACAGAGACAGAGACAGAGACAGAGACAGAGACAGAGACAGAGAGAGAGACAGAGACAGAGACAGAGACAGAGACAGAGACAGAGACAGAGACAGAGACAGAGACAGAGACAGAGACAGAGACAGAGACAGAGACAGAGACGGAGACAGAGACAGAGACAGAGACAGAGACAGAGACGGAGACAAAGACAGAGACAGAGGGAGAGACAGCGGCAGAGACAGAGACAGAGACAGAGACAGAGACAGAGACAGAGACAGAGACAGAGACAGAGACAGAGACGGAGACAAAGACAGAGACAGAGGGAGAGACAGCGGCAGAGACAGAGACAGAGACAGAGACAGAGACAGAGACAGAGACAGAGACATAGACAGACACAGAGACGGAGACAAAGACCGAGACAGAGACAGAGACGGAGACAGAGGCAGCGACAGAGCCAGGGACAGAGACTGAGACAGAGACAGAGGCAGAGACAGCGACAGAGACAGAGACAGAGACAGAGACAGAGACAGAGACAGAGACAGAGACAGAGACAGAGACAGGGCGGAGACAGAGGCAGAGACAGAGACAGAGACAGAGACAGAGACAGAGACAGAGACAGAGACAGAGACAGAGACAGAGACAGAGACAGAGACAGAGACAGAGACAGAGACAGAGACAGAGACAGAGACAGAGACAGAGACGGAGGGAGAGACAGAGGCAGAGACAGAGACAGAGACAGAGACAGAGACAGAGACAGAGACAGAGACAGAGACAGAGACAGAGACAGAGACAGAGACAGAGACAGAGACATAGACAGACACAGAGACGGAGACAGAGACCGAGACAGAGACAGAGACGGAGACAGAGGCAGAGACGGAGACAGAGACAGAGACAGAGACAGAGACAGAGACAGAGACAGAGACAGAGACAGAGGGAGAGACAGCGGCAGAGACAGAGACAGAGACAGAGACAGAGACATAGACAGACACAGAGACGGAGACAAAGACAGAGACGGAGACAGAGACAGAGACAGAGACGGAGACAAAGACAGAGACAGAGGGAGAGACAGCGGCAGAGACAGAGACAGAGACAGAGACAGAGACATAGACAGACACAGAGACGGAGACAAAGACCGAGACGGAGACAGAGACGGAGACAGAGGCAGAGACAGAGCCAGGGACAGAGACTGAGACAGAGACAGAGGCAGAGACAGCGACAGAGACAGAGACAGAGACAGAGACAGAGACAGAGACAGAGACAGAGACAGAGACAGAGACAGGGCGGAGACAGAGGCAGAGACAGAGACAGAGACACAGACAGAGACAGAGACAGAGATAGAGACAGAGATAGAGACAGAGACAGAGACAGAGACAGAGACAGAGACAGAGACAGAGACAGAGACAGAGACAGAGACAGAGACAGAGAGAGAGACAGAGACAGAGACAGAGACAGAGACAGAGACAGAGACAGAGACAGAGACAGAGACAGAGACGGAGACGGAGACAGAGACAGAGACAGAGACAGAGACAGAGACGGAGACAAAGACAGAGACAGAGGGAGAGACAGCGGCAGAGACAGAGACAGAGACAGAGACAGAGACAGAGACAGAGACAGAGACAGAGACAGAGACAGAGACAGAGACAGAGACAGAGACAGAGACAGAGACAGAGACAAAGGCCGAGACAGAGACAGAGACCGAGACAGAGACAAAGACAGAGACAGAGACGGAGACAGAGACAGAGACGGAGGAATAGACAGAGACAGAGACAGAGGAATAGACAGAGACAGAGACAGAAACAGCGACAGGCACAGGGAGAGGGACAGGGTCAGAGACAGAGACAGAGGATTAGACAGAGACAGAGACAGAAACAGCGACAGGCACAGGGAGAGGGACAGGGACAGAGACAGAGACAGAGACAGAGACAGAGACAGAGACAGAGACAGAGACAGAGACAGAGACAGAGACAGAGACAGAGACAGAGACAGAGACAGAGACAGAGACAGAGACAGAGACAGAGACAGAGACAGAGACAGAGACAGAGACAGAGACGGAGGGAGAGACAGAGGCAGAGACAGAGACAGAGACAGAGACAGAGACAGAGACAGAGACAGAGACAGAGACAGAGACAGAGACAGAGACAGAGACAGAGACAGAGACATAGACAGACACAGAGACGGAGACAGAGACCGAGACAGAGACAGAGACGGAGACAGAGGCAGAGACGGAGACAGAGACAGAGACAGAGACAGAGACAGAGACAGAGACAGAGACAGAGGGAGAGACAGCGGCAGAGACAGAGACAGAGACAGAGACAGAGACATAGACAGACACAGAGACGGAGACAAAGACAGAGACGGAGACAGAGACAGAGACAGAGACGGAGACAAAGACAGAGACAGAGGGAGAGACAGCGGCAGAGACAGAGACAGAGACAGAGACAGAGACATAGACAGACACAGAGACGGAGACAAAGACCGAGACGGAGACAGAGACGGAGACAGAGGCAGAGACAGAGCCAGGGACAGAGACTGAGACAGAGACAGAGGCAGAGACAGCGACAGAGACAGAGACAGAGACAGAGACAGAGACAGAGACAGAGACAGAGACAGAGACAGAGACAGGGCGGAGACAGAGGCAGAGACAGAGACAGAGACACAGACAGAGACAGAGACAGAGATAGAGACAGAGATAGAGACAGAGACAGAGACAGAGACAGAGACAGAGACAGAGACAGAGACAGAGACAGAGACAGAGACAGAGACAGAGAGAGAGACAGAGACAGAGACAGAGACAGAGACAGAGACAGAGACAGAGACAGAGACAGAGACAGAGACAGAGACGGAGACGGAGACAGAGACAGAGACAGAGACAGAGACAGAGACGGAGACAAAGACAGAGACAGAGGGAGAGACAGCGGCAGAGACAGAGACAGAGACAGAGACAGAGACAGAGACAGAGACAGAGACAGAGACAGAGACAGAGACAGAGACAGAGACAGAGACAGAGGGAGAGACAGCGGCAGAGACAGAGACAGAGACAGAGACAGAGACATAGACAGACACAGAGACGGAGACAAAGACCGAGACGGAGACAGAGACGGAGACAGAGGCAGAGACAGAGCCAGGGACAGAGACTGAGACAGAGACAGAGGCAGAGACAGCGACAGAGACAGAGACAGAGACAGAGACAGAGACAGAGACAGAGACAGAGACAGAGACAGAGACAGGGCGGAGACAGAGGCAGAGACAGAGACAGAGACACAGACAGAGACAGAGACAGAGATAGAGACAGAGACAGAGACAGAGACAGAGACAGAGACAGAGACAGAGACAGAGACAGAGACAGAGACAGAGACAGAGACAGAGACAGAGACAGAGACAGAGAGAGAGACAGAGACAGAGACAGAGACAGAGACAGAGACAGAGACAGAGACAGAGACAGAGACAGAGACAGAGACGGAGACGGAGACAGAGACAGAGACAGAGACAGAGACAGAGACGGAGACAAAGACAGAGACAGAGGGAGAGACAGCGGCAGAGACAGAGACAGAGACAGAGACAGAGACAGAGACAGAGACAGAGACAGAGACAGAGACAGAGACAGAGACAGAGACAGAGACAGAGACAGAGACAGAGACAGAGACGGAGACAGAGACAGAGGGAGAGACAGCGGCAGAGACAGAGACAGAGACAGAGACAGAGACAGAGACAGAGACAGAGACAGAGACAGAGACAGAGACAGAGACAGAGACAGAGACAGAGGGAGAGACAGCGGCAGAGACAGAGACAGAGACAGAGACAGAGACATAGACAGACACAGAGACGGAGACAAAGACCGAGACGGAGACAGAGACGGAGACAGAGGCAGAGACAGAGCCAGGGACAGAGACTGAGACAGAGACAGAGGCAGAGACAGCGACAGAGACAGAGACAGAGACAGAGACAGAGACAGAGACAGAGACAGAGACAGAGACAGAGACAGGGCGGAGACAGAGGCAGAGACAGAGACAGAGACACAGACAGAGACAGAGACAGAGATAGAGACAGAGACAGAGACAGAGACAGAGACAGAGACAGAGACAGAGACAGAGACAGAGACAGAGACAGAGACAGAGACAGAGACAGAGACAGAGACAGAGAGAGAGACAGAGACAGAGACAGAGACAGAGACAGAGACAGAGACAGAGACAGAGACAGAGACAGAGACAGAGACGGAGACGGAGACAGAGACAGAGACAGAGACAGAGACAGAGACGGAGACAAAGACAGAGACAGAGGGAGAGACAGCGGCAGAGACAGAGACAGAGACAGAGACAGAGACAGAGACAGAGACAGAGACAGAGACAGAGACAGAGACAGAGACAGAGACAGAGACAGAGACAGAGACAGAGACAGAGACGGAGACAAAGGCCGAGACAGAGACAGAGACCGAGACAGAGACAAAGACAGAGACAGAGACGGAGACAGAGACAGAGACGGAGGAATAGACAGAGACAGAGACAGAGGAATAGACAGAGACAGAGACAGAAACAGCGACAGGCACAGGGAGAGGGACAGGGTCAGAGACAGAGACAGAGGATTAGACAGAGACAGAGACAGAAACAGCGACAGGCACAGGGAGAGGGACAGGGACAGAGACAGAGACAGAGACAGAGACAGAGACAGAGACAGAGACAGAGACAGAGACAGAGACAGAGACAGAGACAGAGACAGAGACAGCGACAGAGACAGAGACAGAGACAGAGACAGAGACAGAGACAGAGACAGAGACAGA
>CAMAOD020000293.1:287500-300000 GCA_945859595.2 Megachile willughbiella
GAGACAGAGACAGAGACAGAGACAGAGACAGAGACGGAGACGGAGACAGAGACAGAGACAGAGACAGAGACAGAGACGGAGACAAAGACAGAGACAGAGGGAGAGACAGCGGCAGAGACAGAGACAGAGACAGAGACAGAGACAGAGACAGAGACAGAGACAGAGACAGAGACAGAGACAGAGACAGAGACAGAGACAGAGACAGAGACAGAGACAAAGGCCGAGACAGAGACAGAGACCGAGACAGAGACAAAGACAGAGACAGAGACGGAGACAGAGACAGAGACGGAGGAATAGACAGAGACAGAGACAGAGGAATAGACAGAGACAGAGACAGAAACAGCGACAGGCACAGGGAGAGGGACAGGGTCAGAGACAGAGACAGAGGATTAGACAGAGACAGAGACAGAAACAGCGACAGGCACAGGGAGAGGGACAGGGACAGAGACAGAGACAGAGACAGAGACAGAGACAGAGACAGAGACAGAGACAGAGACAGAGACAGAGACAGAGACAGAGACAGAGACAGAGACAGAGACAGAGACAGCGACAGAGACAGAGACAGAGACAGAGACAGAGGCAGAGACAGAGACAGAGACAGAGACAGAGACAGAGACAGAGATAGAGACAGAGACAGAGACAGAGACAGAGACAGAGACAGAGACAGAGACAGAGACAGAGACAGAGACAGAGACAGAGACAGAGACAGAGACAGAGACAGAGACGGAGACAAAGACAGAGACAGAGGGAGAGACAGAGACAGAGACAGAGACAGAGACTGAGACAGGGACAGAGACAGAGACAGAGACAGAGACAGAGACATAGACAGAGACAGAGACAGAGACATAGACAGACACAGAGACGGAGACAGAGACCGAGACAGAGACAGAGACGGAGACAGAGGCAGAGACAGAGACAGAGACAGAGACAGAGACAGAGACAGAGACAGAGACAGAGACAGAGACAGAGACAGAGACAGAGACAGAGACAGAGACAGAGACGGAGACAGAGACAGAGACAGAGACGGAGACAAAGACAGAGACAGAGGGAGAGACAGCGGCAGAGACAGAGACAGAGACAGAGACAGAGACATAGACAGACACAGAGACGGAGACAAAGACCGAGACGGAGACAGAGACGGAGACAGAGGCAGAGACAGAGCCAGGGACAGAGACTGAGACAGAGACAGAGGCAGAGACAGCGACAGAGACAGAGACAGAGACAGAGACA
The DNA here is from genome assembly GCA_945859595.2 of Megachile willughbiella. Classification (NCBI taxonomy): domain Eukaryota; kingdom Metazoa; phylum Arthropoda; class Insecta; order Hymenoptera; family Megachilidae; genus Megachile; species Megachile willughbiella. The sequence goes on from CAMAOD020000293.1 coordinate 288,731, forward strand.
GAGACAGAGACAGAGACAGAGACAGAGACAGAGACAGGGCGGAGACAGAGGCAGAGACAGAGACAGAGACACAGACAGAGACAGAGACAGAGATAGAGACAGAGACAGAGACAGAGACAGAGACAGAGACAGAGACAGAGACAGAGACAGAGACAGAGACAGAGACAGAGACAGAGACAGAGACAGAGACAGAGAGAGAGACAGAGACAGAGACAGAGACAGAGACAGAGACAGAGACAGAGACAGAGACAGAGACAGAGACAGAGACGGAGACGGAGACAGAGACAGAGACAGAGGGAGAGACAGCGGCAGAGACAGAGACAGAGACAGAGACAGAGACAGAGACAGAGACAGAGACAGAGACAGAGACAGAGACGGAGACAAAGACAGAGACAGAGGGAGAGACAGCGGCAGAGACAGAGACAGAGACAGAGACAGAGACAGAGACAGAGACAGAGACATAGACAGACACAGAGACGGAGACAAAGACCGAGACAGAGACAGAGACGGAGACAGAGGCAGCGACAGAGCCAGGGACAGAGACTGAGACAGAGACAGAGGCAGAGACAGCGACAGAGACAGAGACAGAGACAGAGACAGAGACAGAGACAGAGACAGAGACAGAGACAGAGACAGAGACAGGGCGGAGACAGAGGCAGAGACAGAGACAGAGACAGAGACAGAGACAGAGACAGAGACAGAGACAGAGACAGAGACAGAGACAGAGACAGAGACAGAGACAGAGACAGAGACAGAGACAGAGACAGAGACAGAGACAGAGACGGAGGGAGAGACAGAGGCAGAGACAGAGACAGAGACAGAGACAGAGACAGAGACAGAGACAGAGACAGAGACAGAGACAGAGACAGAGACAGAGACAGAGACAGAGACATAGACAGACACAGAGACGGAGACAGAGACCGAGACAGAGACAGAGACGGAGACAGAGGCAGAGACGGAGACAGAGACAGAGACAGAGACAGAGACAGAGACAGAGACAGAGACAGAGGGAGAGACAGCGGCAGAGACAGAGACAGAGACAGAGACAGAGACATAGACAGACACAGAGACGGAGACAAAGACAGAGACGGAGACAGAGACAGAGACAGAGACGGAGACAAAGACAGAGACAGAGGGAGAGACAGCGGCAGAGACAGAGACAGAGACAGAGACAGAGACATAGACAGACACAGAGACGGAGACAAAGACCGAGACGGAGACAGAGACGGAGACAGAGGCAGAGACAGAGCCAGGGACAGAGACTGAGACAGAGACAGAGGCAGAGACAGCGACAGAGACAGAGACAGAGACAGAGACAGAGACAGAGACAGAGACAGAGACAGAGACAGAGACAGGGCGGAGACAGAGGCAGAGACAGAGACAGAGACACAGACAGAGACAGAGACAGAGATAGAGACAGAGATAGAGACAGAGACAGAGACAGAGACAGAGACAGAGACAGAGACAGAGACAGAGACAGAGACAGAGACAGAGACAGAGAGAGAGACAGAGACAGAGACAGAGACAGAGACAGAGACAGAGACAGAGACAGAGACAGAGACAGAGACAGAGACGGAGACGGAGACAGAGACAGAGACAGAGACAGAGACAGAGACGGAGACAAAGACAGAGACAGAGGGAGAGACAGCGGCAGAGACAGAGACAGAGACAGAGACAGAGACAGAGACAGAGACAGAGACAGAGACAGAGACAGAGACAGAGACAGAGACAGAGACAGAGGGAGAGACAGCGGCAGAGACAGAGACAGAGACAGAGACAGAGACATAGACAGACACAGAGACGGAGACAAAGACCGAGACGGAGACAGAGACGGAGACAGAGGCAGAGACAGAGCCAGGGACAGAGACTGAGACAGAGACAGAGGCAGAGACAGCGACAGAGACAGAGACAGAGACAGAGACAGAGACAGAGACAGAGACAGAGACAGAGACAGAGACAGGGCGGAGACAGAGGCAGAGACAGAGACAGAGACACAGACAGAGACAGAGACAGAGATAGAGACAGAGACAGAGACAGAGACAGAGACAGAGACAGAGACAGAGACAGAGACAGAGACAGAGACAGAGACAGAGACAGAGACAGAGACAGAGACAGAGAGAGAGACAGAGACAGAGACAGAGACAGAGACAGAGACAGAGACAGAGACAGAGACAGAGACAGAGACAGAGACGGAGACGGAGACAGAGACAGAGACAGAGACAGAGACAGAGACGGAGACAAAGACAGAGACAGAGGGAGAGACAGCGGCAGAGACAGAGACAGAGACAGAGACAGAGACAGAGACAGAGACAGAGACAGAGACAGAGACAGAGACAGAGACAGAGACAGAGACAGAGACAGAGACAGAGACAGAGACGGAGACAGAGACAGAGGGAGAGACAGCGGCAGAGACAGAGACAGAGACAGAGACAGAGACAGAGACAGAGACAGAGACAGAGACAGAGACAGAGACAGAGACAGAGACAGAGACAGAGGGAGAGACAGCGGCAGAGACAGAGACAGAGACAGAGACAGAGACATAGACAGACACAGAGACGGAGACAAAGACCGAGACGGAGACAGAGACGGAGACAGAGGCAGAGACAGAGCCAGGGACAGAGACTGAGACAGAGACAGAGGCAGAGACAGCGACAGAGACAGAGACAGAGACAGAGACAGAGACAGAGACAGAGACAGAGACAGAGACAGAGACAGGGCGGAGACAGAGGCAGAGACAGAGACAGAGACACAGACAGAGACAGAGACAGAGATAGAGACAGAGACAGAGACAGAGACAGAGACAGAGACAGAGACAGAGACAGAGACAGAGACAGAGACAGAGACAGAGACAGAGACAGAGACAGAGACAGAGAGAGAGACAGAGACAGAGACAGAGACAGAGACAGAGACAGAGACAGAGACAGAGACAGAGACAGAGACAGAGACGGAGACGGAGACAGAGACAGAGACAGAGACAGAGACAGAGACGGAGACAAAGACAGAGACAGAGGGAGAGACAGCGGCAGAGACAGAGACAGAGACAGAGACAGAGACAGAGACAGAGACAGAGACAGAGACAGAGACAGAGACAGAGACAGAGACAGAGACAGAGACAGAGACAGAGACAGAGACAGAGACGGAGACAAAGGCCGAGACAGAGACAGAGACCGAGACAGAGACAAAGACAGAGACAGAGACGGAGACAGAGACAGAGACGGAGGAATAGACAGAGACAGAGACAGAGGAATAGACAGAGACAGAGACAGAAACAGCGACAGGCACAGGGAGAGGGACAGGGTCAGAGACAGAGACAGAGGATTAGACAGAGACAGAGACAGAAACAGCGACAGGCACAGGGAGAGGGACAGGGACAGAGACAGAGACAGAGACAGAGACAGAGACAGAGACAGAGACAGAGACAGAGACAGAGACAGAGACAGAGACAGAGACAGAGACAGCGACAGAGACAGAGACAGAGACAGAGACAGAGACAGAGACAGAGACAGAGACAGAGACAGAGACAGACACAGAGACAGAGACAGAGACGGAGGCAAAGACAGAGACAGAGACAGAGACAGAGACAGACACAGGGACAGAGACACAGACAGAGACAGACACAGAGACGGAGACAAAGACAGAGACAGAGGGAGAGACAGAGACAGAGACAGAGACAGAGACAGAGACAGAGACAGAGACACAGACAGAGACAGAGACTGAGACAGAGACAGAGACATAGACAGACACAGAGACGGAGACAGAGACCGAGACAGAGACAGAGACGGAGACAGAGGCGGAGACAGAGCCAGGGACAGAGACTGAGACAGAGACAGAGGCAGAGACAGCGACAGAGACAGAGACAGAGACAGAGACAGAGACAGAGACAGAGACAGAGACAGAGACAGAGACAGAGACAGAGACAGGGCGGAGACAGAGGCAGAGACAGAGACAGAGACAGAGACAGAGACAGAGACAGAGACAGAGATAGAGACAGAGACAGAGACAGAGACAGAGACAGAGACAGAGACAGAGACAGAGACAGAGACAGAGACAGAGACAGAGACAGAGACAGAGACAGAGACAGAGACACAGACAGAGACAGACACAGAGACGGAGACAAAGACAGAGACAGAGGGAGAGACAGAGACAGAGACAGAGACAGAGACAGAGACAGAGACACAGACAGAGACAGAGACAGAGACAGAGACAGAGACATAGACAGACACAGAGACGGAGACAGAGACCGAGACAGAGACAGAGACGGAGACAGAGGCAGAGACAGAGCCAGGGACAGAGACGGAGACGGAGATAGAGGCAGAGACAGAGACAGTGACGGAGACAGAGGCAGAGACAGAGCCAGGGACGGAGACAGAGACAGAGACAGAGACAGAGACAGAGACAGAGACGGAGACAAAGACCGAGACAGAGACAAAGACAGAGGCAGAGACGGAGACAGAGACAGAGACAGAGGAATAGACAGAGAGAGAGACAGAGGAATAGACAGAGACAGAGACAGAAACAGCGACAGGCACAGGGAGAGGGACAGGGTCAGAGACAGAGACAGAGGATTAGACAGAGACAGAGACAGAGACAGAGACAGAGACAGAGACAGAGACAGAGACAGAGACAGAGACATAGACAGACACAGAGACGGAGACAAAGACCGAGACAGAGACAGAGACGGAGACAGAGGCAGAGACAGAGCCAGGGACAGAGACAGAGACAGACACAGAGACAGAGACAGAGACGGAGACAGAGACAGAGACAGAGACAGAGACAGAGACAGAGACAGAGACAGAGACAGAGACAGAGACAGAGACAGAGACAGAGACAGAGACAGAGACAGAGACAGAGACAGAGAGAGAGACAGAGACAGAGACAGAGACAGAGACAGAGACAGAGACAGAGACAGAGACAGAGACAGAGACAGAGACAGAGACGGAGACAAAGACAGAGACAGAGGGAGAGACAGCGGCAGAGACAGAGACAGAGACAGAGACAGAGACATAGACAGACACAGAGACGGAGACAAAGACCGAGACAGAGACAGAGACGGAGACAGAGGCAGCGACAGAGCCAGGGACAGAGACTGAGACAGAGACAGAGGCAGAGACAGCGACAGAGACAGAGACAGAGACAGAGACAGAGACAGAGACAGAGACAGAGACAGAGACAGAGACAGAGACAGGGCGGAGACAGAGGCAGAGACAGAGACAGAGACAGAGACAGAGACAGAGACAGAGATAGAGACAGAGACAGAGACAGAGACAGAGACAGAGACAGAGACAGAGACAGAGACAGAGACAGAGACAGAGACAGAGACAGAGACAGAGACAGAGACGGAGGGAGAGACAGAGACAGAGACAGAGACAGAGACAGAGACAGAGACAGAGACAGAGACAGAGACAGAGACAGAGACAGAGACAGAGACAGAGACATAGACAGACACGGAGACAGAGACAGAGACAGAGACAGAGACAGAGACAGAGACAGAGACAGGGCGGAGACAGAGGCAGAGACAGAGACAGAGACACAGACAGAGACAGAGACAGAGATAGAGACAGAGACAGAGACAGAGACAGAGACAGAGACAGAGACAGAGACAGAGACAGAGACAGAGACAGAGACAGAGACAGAGACAGAGACAGAGACAGAGACAGAGAGAGAGACAGAGACAGAGACAGAGACAGAGACAGAGACAGAGACAGAGACAGAGACAGAGACAGAGACAGAGACGGAGACGGAGACAGAGACAGAGGAATAGACAGAGAGAGAGACAGAGGAATAGACAGAGACAGAGACAGAAACAGCGACAGGCACAGGGAGAGGGACAGGGTCAGAGACAGAGACAGAGGATTAGACAGAGACAGAGACAGAAACAGCGACAGGCACAGGGAGAGGGACAGGGACAGAGACAGAGACAGAGACAGAGACAGAGACAGAGACAGAGACAGAGACAGAGACAGAGACAGAGACAGAGACAGAGACAGAGACAGAGACAGAGACAGAGACAGAGACAGAGACAGAGACAGAGACAGAGACAGAGACAGACACAGAGACAGAGACAGAGACGGAGACAGAGACAGAGACAGAGACAGAGACAGAGACAGAGACAGAGACAGAGACAGAGACAGAGACAGAGACAGAGACAGAGAGAGAGACAGAGACAGAGACAGAGACAGAGACAGAGACAGAGACAGAGACAGAGACAGAGACAGAGACAGAGACAGAGACAGAGACAGAGACAGAGACGGAGACAGAGACAGAGACAGAGACAGAGACAGAGACGGAGACAAAGACAGAGACAGAGGGAGAGACAGCGGCAGAGACAGAGACAGAGACAGAGACAGAGACAGAGACAGAGACAGAGACAGAGACAGAGACAGAGACGGAGACAAAGACAGAGACAGAGGGAGAGACAGCGGCAGAGACAGAGACAGAGACAGAGACAGAGACAGAGACAGAGACAGAGACATAGACAGACACAGAGACGGAGACAAAGACCGAGACAGAGACAGAGACGGAGACAGAGGCAGCGACAGAGCCAGGGACAGAGACTGAGACAGAGACAGAGGCAGAGACAGCGACAGAGACAGAGACAGAGACAGAGACAGAGACAGAGACAGAGACAGAGACAGAGACAGAGACAGGGCGGAGACAGAGGCAGAGACAGAGACAGAGACAGAGACAGAGACAGAGACAGAGACAGAGACAGAGACAGAGACAGAGACAGAGACAGAGACAGAGACAGAGACAGAGACAGAGACAGAGACAGAGACAGAGACAGAGACGGAGGGAGAGACAGAGGCAGAGACAGAGACAGAGACAGAGACAGAGACAGAGACAGAGACAGAGACAGAGACAGAGACAGAGACAGAGACAGAGACAGAGACAGAGACATAGACAGACACAGAGACGGAGACAGAGACCGAGACAGAGACAGAGACGGAGACAGAGGCAGAGACGGAGACAGAGACAGAGACAGAGACAGAGACAGAGACAGAGACAGAGACAGAGACAGAGACAGAGACAGAGACAGAGACGGAGACAGAGACAGAGACAGAGACGGAGACAAAGACAGAGACAGAGGGAGAGACAGCGGCAGAGACAGAGACAGAGACAGAGACAGAGACAGAGACAGAGACAGAGACATAGACAGACACAGAGACGGAGACAAAGACCGAGACAGAGACAGAGACGGAGACAGAGGCAGAGACAGAGCCAGGGACAGATACTGAGACAGAGACAGAGACAGAGACAGCGACAGAGACAGAGACAGAGACAGAGACAGAGACAGAGACAGAGACAGGGCGGAGACAGAGGCAGAGACAGAGACAGAGACACAGACAGAGACAGAGACAGAGATAGAGACAGAGACAGAGACAGAGACAGAGACAGAGACAGAGACAGAGACAGAGACAGAGACAGAGACAGAGACAGAGACAGAGACAGAGACAGAGACAGAGACAGAGACAGAGACAGAGAGAGAGACAGAGACAGAGACAGAGACAGAGACAGAGACAGAGACAGAGACAGAGACAGAGACAGAGACGGAGACGGAGACAGAGACAGAGGAATAGACAGAGAGAGAGACAGAGGAATAGACAGAGACAGAGACAGAAACAGCGACAGGCACAGGGAGAGGGACAGGGTCAGAGACAGAGACAGAGGATTAGACAGAGACAGAGACAGAAACAGCGACAGGCACAGGGAGAGGGACAGGGACAGAGACAGAGACAGAGACAGAGACAGAGACAGAGACAGAGACAGAGACAGAGACAGAGACAGAGACAGAGGAAGAGACAGCGACAGAGACAGAGACAGAGACAGAGACAGAGACAGAGACAGAGACAGAGACAGAGACAGAGACAGAGACAGAGACAGAGACAGAGTCAGAGACAGAGACGGAGACAGAGACAGAGACGGAGACAGAGACAGAGACAGAGACGGAGACAAAGACAGAGACAGAGGGAGAGACAGCGGCAGAGACAGAGACAGAGACAGAGACAGAGACAGAGACAGAGACAGAGACATAGACAGACACAGAGACGGAGACAAAGACCGAGACAGAGACAGAGACGGAGACAGAGGCAGAGACAGAGCCAGGGACAGAGACAGAGACAGACACAGAGACAGAGACAGAGACGGAGACAGAGACAGAGACAGAGACAGAGACAGAGACAGAGACAGAGACAGAGACAGAGACAGAGACAGAGACAGAGACAGAGACAGAGACAGAGACAGAGACAGAGACAGAGACAGAGAGAGAGACAGAGACAGAGACAGAGACAGAGACAGAGACAGAGACAGAGACAGAGACAGAGACAGAGACAGAGACAGAGACGGAGACAAAGACAGAGACAGAGGGAGAGACAGCGGCAGAGACAGAGACAGAGACAGAGACAGAGACATAGACAGACACAGAGACGGAGACAAAGACCGAGACAGAGACAGAGACGGAGACAGAGGCAGCGACAGAGCCAGGGACAGAGACTGAGACAGAGACAGAGGCAGAGACAGCGACAGAGACAGAGACAGAGACAGAGACAGAGACAGAGACAGAGACAGAGACAGAGACAGAGACAGAGACAGAGACAGAGACAGAGACAGGGCGGAGACAGAGGCAGAGACAGAGACAGAGGCAGAGACAGAGACAGAGACAGAGATAGAGACAGAGACAGAGACAGAGACAGAGACAGAGACAGAGACAGAGACAGAGACAGAGACAGAGACAGAGACAGAGACAGAGACAGAGACAGAGACAGAGACGGAGGGAGAGACAGAGACAGAGACAGAGACAGAGACAGAGACAGAGACAGAGACAGAGACAGAGACAGAGACAGAGACAGAGACAGAGACATAGACAGACACGGAGACAGAGACAGAGACAGAGACAGAGACAGAGACAGAGACAGAGACAGGGCGGAGACAGAGGCAGAGACAGAGACAGAGACACAGACAGAGACAGAGACAGAGATAGAGACAGAGACAGAGACAGAGACAGAGACAGAGACAGAGACAGAGACAGAGACAGAGACAGAGACAGAGACAGAGACAGAGACAGAGACAGAGACAGAGACAGAGAGAGAGACAGAGACAGAGACAGAGACAGAGACAGAGACAGAGACAGAGACAGAGACAGAGACAGAGACAGAGACGGAGACGGAGACAGAGACAGAGGAATAGACAGAGAGAGAGACAGAGGAATAGACAGAGACAGAGACAGAAACAGCGACAGGCACAGGGAGAGGGACAGGGTCAGAGACAGAGACAGAGGATTAGACAGAGACAGAGACAGAAACAGCGACAGGCACAGGGAGAGGGACAGGGACAGAGACAGAGACAGAGACAGAGACAGAGACAGAGACAGAGACAGAGACAGAGACAGAGACAGAGACAGAGACAGAGACAGAGACAGAGACAGAGACAGAGACAGAGACAGAGACAGAGACAGAGACAGAGACAGAGACAGACACAGAGACAGAGACAGAGACGGAGACAGAGACAGAGACAGAGACAGAGACAGAGACAGAGACAGAGACAGAGACAGAGACAGAGACAGAGACAGAGACAGAGACAGAGACAGAGACAGAGACAGAGACAGAGACAGAGACAGAGACAGAGACAGAGACGGAGGGAGAGACAGAGGCAGAGACAGAGACAGAGACAGAGACAGAGACAGAGACAGAGACAGAGACAGAGACAGAGACAGAGACAGAGACAGAGACAGAGACAGAGACAGAGACATAGACAGACACAGAGACGGAGACAGAGACCGAGACAGAGACAGAGACGGAGACAGAGGCAGAGACGGAGACAGAGACAGAGACAGAGACAGAGACAGAGACAGAGACAGAGACAGAGACAGAGACAGAGACAGAGACGGAGACAGAGACAGAGACAGAGACGGAGACAAAGACAGAGACAGAGGGAGAGACAGCGGCAGAGACAGAGACAGAGACAGAGACAGAGACAGAGACAGAGACAGAGACATAGACAGACACAGAGACGGAGACAAAGACCGAGACAGAGACAGAGACGGAGACAGAGGCAGAGACAGAGCCAGGGACAGATACTGAGACAGAGACAGAGACAGAGACAGCGACAGAGACAGAGACAGAGACAGAGACAGAGACAGAGACAGAGACAGGGCGGAGACAGAGGCAGAGACAGAGACAGAGACACAGACAGAGACAGAGACAGAGATAGAGACAGAGACAGAGACAGAGACAGAGACAGAGACAGAGACAGAGACAGAGACAGAGACAGAGACAGAGACAGAGACAGAGACAGAGACAGAGACAGAGAGAGAGACAGAGACAGAGACAGAGACAGAGACAGAGACAGAGACAGAGACAGAGACAGAGACAGAGACGGAGACGGAGACAGAGACAGAGGAATAGACAGAGAGAGAGACAGAGGAATAGACAGAGACAGAGACAGAAACAGCGACAGGCACAGGGAGAGGGACAGGGTCAGAGACAGAGACAGAGGATTAGACAGAGACAGAGACAGAAACAGCGACAGGCACAGGGAGAGGGACAGGGACAGAGACAGAGACAGAGACAGAGACAGAGACAGAGACAGAGACAGAGACAGAGACAGAGACAGAGACAGAGGAAGAGACAGCGACAGAGACAGAGACAGAGACAGAGACAGAGACAGAGACAGAGACAGAGACAGAGACAGAGACAGAGACAGAGACAGAGACAGAGACAGAGACAGAGACAGAGACAGAGACAGAGACAGAGACAGAGACAGAGACAGAGACAGACACAGAGACGGAGACAAAGACCGAGACAGAGACAGAGACGGAGACAGAGGCAGAGACAGAGCCAGGGACAGAGACGGAGACAGAGACAGAGGAAGAGACAGCGACAGAGACAGAGACAGAGACAGAGACAGAGACAGAGACAGAGACAGAGACAGAGACAGAGACAGAGACAGAGACAGAGACAGAGACAGAGACAGAGACAGAGACAGAGACAGAGACAGAGACAGAGACAGAGACAGAGACAGAGACAGAGACAGAGACAGAGACAGAGACAGAGACAGAGACAGAGACAGAGACAGAGACAGAGACAGAGACAGAGACAGAGACAGAGACGGAGACGGAGACAGAGACAGAGGAATAGACAGAGAGAGAGACAGAGGAATAGACAGAGACAGAGACAGAAACAGCGACAGGCACAGGGAGAGGGACAGGGTCAGAGACAGAGACAGAGGATTAGACAGAGACAGAGACAGAAACAGCGACAGGCACAGGGAGAGGG
>CAMAOD020000293.1:305000-335000 GCA_945859595.2 Megachile willughbiella
AGACACAGAGACAGAGACAGAGACGGAGACAGAGACAGAGACAGAGACAGAGACAGAGACAGAGACAGAGACAGAGACAGAGACAGAGACAGAGACAGAGACAGAGAGAGAGACAGAGACAGAGACAGAGACAGAGACAGAGACAGAGACAGAGACAGAGACAGAGACAGAGACAGAGACAGAGACAGAGACAGAGACGGAGACAGAGACAGAGACAGAGACAGAGACAGAGACGGAGACAAAGACAGAGACAGAGGGAGAGACAGCGGCAGAGACAGAGACAGAGACAGAGACAGAGACAGAGACAGAGACAGAGACAGAGACAGAGACAGAGACGGAGACAAAGACAGAGACAGAGGGAGAGACAGCGGCAGAGACAGAGACAGAGACAGAGACAGAGACAGAGACAGAGACAGAGACATAGACAGACACAGAGACGGAGACAAAGACCGAGACAGAGACAGAGACGGAGACAGAGGCAGCGACAGAGCCAGGGACAGAGACTGAGACAGAGACAGAGGCAGAGACAGCGACAGAGACAGAGACAGAGACAGAGACAGAGACAGAGACAGAGACAGAGACAGAGACAGAGACAGGGCGGAGACAGAGGCAGAGACAGAGACAGAGACAGAGACAGAGACAGAGACAGAGACAGAGACAGAGACAGAGACAGAGACAGAGACAGAGACAGAGACAGAGACAGAGACAGAGACAGAGACAGAGACAGAGACAGAGACGGAGGGAGAGACAGAGGCAGAGACAGAGACAGAGACAGAGACAGAGACAGAGACAGAGACAGAGACAGAGACAGAGACAGAGACAGAGACAGAGACAGAGACAGAGACATAGACAGACACAGAGACGGAGACAGAGACCGAGACAGAGACAGAGACGGAGACAGAGGCAGAGACGGAGACAGAGACAGAGACAGAGACAGAGACAGAGACAGAGACAGAGACAGAGACAGAGACAGAGACAGAGACGGAGACAGAGACAGAGACAGAGACGGAGACAAAGACAGAGACAGAGGGAGAGACAGCGGCAGAGACAGAGACAGAGACAGAGACAGAGACAGAGACAGAGACAGAGACATAGACAGACACAGAGACGGAGACAAAGACCGAGACAGAGACAGAGACGGAGACAGAGGCAGAGACAGAGCCAGGGACAGATACTGAGACAGAGACAGAGACAGAGACAGCGACAGAGACAGAGACAGAGACAGAGACAGAGACAGAGACAGAGACAGGGCGGAGACAGAGGCAGAGACAGAGACAGAGACACAGACAGAGACAGAGACAGAGATAGAGACAGAGACAGAGACAGAGACAGAGACAGAGACAGAGACAGAGACAGAGACAGAGACAGAGACAGAGACAGAGACAGAGACAGAGACAGAGACAGAGAGAGAGACAGAGACAGAGACAGAGACAGAGACAGAGACAGAGACAGAGACAGAGACAGAGACAGAGACGGAGACGGAGACAGAGACAGAGGAATAGACAGAGAGAGAGACAGAGGAATAGACAGAGACAGAGACAGAAACAGCGACAGGCACAGGGAGAGGGACAGGGTCAGAGACAGAGACAGAGGATTAGGTAGAGACAGAGACAGAAACAGCGACAGGCACAGGGAGAGGGACAGGGACAGAGACAGAGACAGAGACAGAGACAGAGACAGAGACAGAGACAGAGACAGAGACAGAGACAGAGACAGAGACAGAGACAGAGGAAGAGACAGCGACAGAGACAGAGACAGAGACAGAGACAGAGACAGAGACAGAGACAGAGACAGAGACAGAGACAGAGACAGAGACAGAGACAGAGACAGAGACAGAGACAGAGACAGAGACAGAGACAGAGACAGAGACAGAGACAGAGACAGAGACAGACACAGAGACGGAGACAAAGACCGAGACAGAGACAGAGACGGAGACAGAGGCAGAGACAGAGCCAGGGACAGAGACGGAGACAGAGACAGAGGAAGAGACAGCGACAGAGACAGAGACAGAGACAGAGACAGAGACAGAGACAGAGACAGAGACAGAGACAGAGACAGAGACAGAGACAGAGACAGAGACAGAGACAGAGACAGAGACAGAGACAGAGACAGAGACAGAGACAGAGACAGAGACAGAGACAGAGACAGAGACAGAGACAGAGACAGAGACAGAGACAGAGACAGAGACAGAGACAGAGACAGAGACAGAGACAGAGACAGAGACGGAGACAAAGGCCGAGACAGAGACAGAGACCGAGACAGAGACAAAGACAGAGACAGAGACGGAGACAGAGACAGAGACGGAGGAATAGACAGAGACAGAGACAGAGGAATAGACAGAGACAGAGACAGAAACAGCGACAGGCACAGGGAGAGGGACAGGGTCAGAGACAGAGACAGAGGATTAGACAGAGACAGAGACAGAAACAGCGACAGGCACAGGGAGAGGGACAGGGACAGAGACAGAGACAGAGACAGAGACAGAGACAGAGACAGAGACAGAGACAGAGACAGAGACAGAGACAGAGACAGAGACAGAGACAGAGACAGAGACAGAGACAGAGACAGAGACAGAGACAGAGACAGAGACAGAGACAGAGACAGGGCGGAGACAGAGACAGAGACAGAGACAGGGCGGAGACAGAGACAGAGACAGAGACAGAGACAGAGACAGAGACAGAGACAGAGACAGAGACAGAGACGGAGGAATAGACAGAGACAGAGACAGAGGAATAGACAGAGACAGAGACAGATACAGCGACAGGCACAGGGAGAGGGACAGGGTCAGAGACAGAGACAGAGGATTAGACAGAGACAGAGACAGAGACAGAGACAGAGACAGAGACAGAGACAGAGACAGAGACAGAGACAGAGACAGAGACAGAGACAGAGACGGAGACAGAGACAGAGACAGAGGCAGAGACAAAGACCGAGACAGAGACAGAGACGGAGACAGAGGTAGAGACAGAGCCAGGAACAGAGACGAAGACAGAGACAGAGGAAGAGACAGCGACAGAGACAGAGACAGAGACAGAGACAGAGACAGAGACAGAGACAGAGACAGAGACAGAGACAGAGACAGAGACAGAGACAGAGACAGAGACAGAGACAGAGACAGAGACAGAGACAGAGACAGAGACAGAGACAGAGACAGGGACAGAGACAGAGACAGAGACAGAGACGGAGACAATGGCCGAGACAGAGACAGAGACCGAGACAGAGACAAAGACAGAGACAGAGACGAAGACAGAGACAGAGACGGAGGAATAGACAGAGACAGAGACAGAGGAATAGACAGAGACAGAGACAGATACAGCGACAGGCACAGGGAGAGGGACAGGGTCAGAGACAGAGACAGAGGATTAGACAGAGACAGAGACAGAGACAGAGACAGAGACAGAGACAGAGACAGAGACAGAGACAGAGACAGAGACAGAGACAGAGACAGAGACAGAGACGGAGACAGAGACAGAGACAGAGGCAGAGACAGAGACAGAGACAGAGACAGAGACAGAGACAGAGACAGAGACCAGGACAGAGACAGAGACAGAGACAGACACAGAGGCAGAGACAGAGACGGAGACAGAGACAGAGACAGAGACAGAGACAGAGACAGAGACAGAGACAGAGACAGAGACAGAGACAGAGACAGAGACAGAGACAGAGACAGAGACGGAGACAAAGACCGAGACAGAGACAGAGACCGAGACAGACACAGAGACTGAGACGCAGGCAGAGACACAGACAGAGACGGAGACAGAGGCAGAGACAGAGCCAGGGATAGAGACGGAGACGCAGATAGAGGCAGAGACAGAGACAGAGACGGAGACAGAGGCAGAGACAGAGCCAGGGACGGAGACAGAGACAGAGACAGAGACAGAGACAGAGACAGAGACAGAGACGGAGACAAAGACCGAGACAGAGACAAAGAGAGAGGCAGACACGGAGACAGAGACAGAGACAGAGGAATAGACAGAGACAGAGACAGAGGAATAGACAGAGACAGAGACAGAAACAGCGACAGGCGCAGGGAGAGGGACAGGGTCAGAGACAGAGACAGAGGATTAGACAGAGACAGAGACAGAAACAGCGACAGGCACAGGGAGAGGGACAGGGACAGAGACAGAGACAGAGACAGAGACAGAGACAGAGACAGAGACAGAGACAGAGAGAGAGACAGAGACAGAGACAGAGACAGAGACAGAGACGGGGACAGAGACAGAGACAGAGACAGACACAGAGACAGAGACAGAGACAGAGGCAGAGACAGAGCCAGGGACAGAGACTGAGACGGGGACAGAGGCAGAGACAGCGACAGAGACAGAGACAGAGACAGAGACAGAGACAGAGACAGAGACAGAGACAGAGACAGAGACAGAGACAGAGACGGAGACAGAGACAGAGACAGAGACAGAGACAGAGACAGAGACAGAGACAGAGACAGAGACAGAGACAGAGACAGAGACAGAGACAGAGACAGAGACAGAGACAGAGACAGAGACAGAGACAGAGACAGAGACAGAGACAGAGACAGAGACAGAGACAGACACAGAGACAGAGACAGAGACGGAGACAGAGACAGAGACAGAGACAGAGACAGAGACAGAGACAGAGACAGAGACAGAGACAGAGACAGAGACAGAGACGGAGACAGAGACAGAGACAGAGACAGAGACAGAGACGGAGACAAAGACAGAGACAGTGGGAGAGACAGCGGCAGAGACAGAGACAGAGACAGAGACAGAGACAGAGACAGAGACAGAGACATAGACAGACACAGAGACGGAGACAAAGACCGAGACAGAGACAGAGACGGAGACAGAGGCAGCGACAGAGCCAGGGACAGAGACTGAGACAGAGACAGAGGCAGAGACAGCGACAGAGACAGAGACAGAGACAGAGACAGAGACAGAGACAGAGACAGAGACAGAGACAGAGACAGAGACAGAGACAGAGACAGAGACAGAGACAGGGCGGAGACAGAGGCAGAGGCAGAGACAGAGACAGAGACAGAGACAGAGACAGAGATAGAGACGGAGACAGAGACAGAGACAGAGACAGAGACAGAGACAGAGACAGAGACAGAGACAGAGACAGAGACAGAGACAGAGACAGAGACAGAGACAGAGACAGAGACGGAGACAAAGACAGAGACAGAGGGAGAGACAGAGACAGAGACAGAGACAGAGACAGAGACAGAGACAGAGACAGAGACAGAGACAGAGACAGAGACAGAGACAGAGACAGAGACATAGACAGACACAGAGACGGAGACAGAGACCGAGACAGAGACAGAGACGGAGACAGAGGCAGAGACAGAGACAGAGACAGAGACAGAGACAGAGACAGAGACAGAGACAGAGTCAGAGACAGAGACGGAGACAGAGACAGAGACGGAGACAGAGACAGAGACAGAGACGGAGACAAAGACAGAGACAGAGGGAGAGACAGCGGCAGAGACAGAGACAGAGACAGAGACAGAGACAGAGACAGAGACAGAGACATAGACAGACACAGAGACGGAGACAAAGACCGAGACAGAGACAGAGACGGAGACAGAGGCAGAGACAGAGCCAGGGACAGAGACAGAGACAGACACAGAGACAGAGACAGAGACGGAGACAGAGACAGAGACAGAGACAGAGACAGAGACAGAGACAGAGACAGAGACAGAGACAGAGACAGAGACAGAGACAGAGACAGAGACAGAGACAGAGACAGAGACAGAGACAGAGACAGAGACAGAGAGAGAGACAGAGACAGAGACAGAGACAGAGACAGAGACAGAGACAGAGACAGAGACAGAGACAGAGACAGAGACAGAGACAGAGACGGAGACAAAGACAGAGACAGAGGGAGAGACAGCGGCAGAGACAGAGACAGAGACAGAGACAGAGACATAGACAGACACAGAGACGGAGACAAAGACCGAGACAGAGACAGAGACGGAGACAGAGGCAGCGACAGAGCCAGGGACAGAGACTGAGACAGAGACAGAGGCAGAGACAGCGACAGAGACAGAGACAGAGACAGAGACAGAGACAGAGACAGAGACAGAGACAGAGACAGAGACAGAGACAGGGCGGAGACAGAGGCAGAGACAGAGACAGAGACAGAGACAGAGACAGAGACAGAGATAGAGACAGAGACAGAGACAGAGACAGAGACAGAGACAGAGACAGAGACAGAGACAGAGACAGAGACAGAGACAGAGACAGAGACAGAGACAGAGACGGAGGGAGAGACAGAGACAGAGACAGAGACAGAGACAGAGACAGAGACAGAGACAGAGACAGAGACAGAGACAGAGACAGAGACAGAGACAGAGACATAGACAGACACGGAGACAGAGACAGAGACAGAGACAGAGACAGAGACAGAGACAGAGACAGGGCGGAGACAGAGGCAGAGACAGAGACAGAGACACAGACAGAGACAGAGACAGAGATAGAGACAGAGACAGAGACAGAGACAGAGACAGAGACAGAGACAGAGACAGAGACAGAGACAGAGACAGAGACAGAGACAGAGACAGAGACAGAGACAGAGACAGAGAGAGAGACAGAGACAGAGACAGAGACAGAGACAGAGACAGAGACAGAGACAGAGACAGAGACAGAGACAGAGACGGAGACGGAGACAGAGACAGAGGAATAGACAGAGAGAGAGACAGAGGAATAGACAGAGACAGAGACAGAAACAGCGACAGGCACAGGGAGAGGGACAGGGTCAGAGACAGAGACAGAGGATTAGACAGAGACAGAGACAGAAACAGCGACAGGCACAGGGAGAGGGACAGGGACAGAGACAGAGACAGAGACAGAGACAGAGACAGAGACAGAGACAGAGACAGAGACAGAGACAGAGACAGAGACAGAGACAGAGACAGAGACAGAGACAGAGACAGAGACAGAGACAGAGACAGAGACAGACACAGAGACAGAGACAGAGACGGAGACAGAGACAGAGACAGAGACAGAGACAGAGACAGAGACAGAGACAGAGACAGAGACAGAGACAGAGACAGAGACAGAGAGAGAGACAGAGACAGAGACAGAGACAGAGACAGAGACAGAGACAGAGACAGAGACAGAGACAGAGACAGAGACAGAGACAGAGACGGAGACAGAGACAGAGACAGAGACAGAGACAGAGACGGAGACAAAGACAGAGACAGAGGGAGAGACAGCGGCAGAGACAGAGACAGAGACAGAGACAGAGACAGAGACAGAGACAGAGACAGAGACAGAGACAGAGACGGAGACAAAGACAGAGACAGAGGGAGAGACAGCGGCAGAGACAGAGACAGAGACAGAGACAGAGACAGAGACAGAGACAGAGACATAGACAGACACAGAGACGGAGACAAAGACCGAGACAGAGACAGAGACGGAGACAGAGGCAGCGACAGAGCCAGGGACAGAGACTGAGACAGAGACAGAGGCAGAGACAGCGACAGAGACAGAGACAGAGACAGAGACAGAGACAGAGACAGAGACAGAGACAGAGACAGAGACAGGGCGGAGACAGAGGCAGAGACAGAGACAGAGACAGAGACAGAGACAGAGACAGAGACAGAGACAGAGACAGAGACAGAGACAGAGACAGAGACGGAGACAGAGGCAGAGACGGAGACAGAGACAGAGACAGAGACAGAGACAGAGACAGAGACAGAGACAGAGACAGAGACAGAGACAGAGACAGAGACGGAGACAGAGACAGAGACAGAGACAGAGACGGAGACAGAGACAGAGACAGAGACGGAGACAAAGACAGAGACAGAGGGAGAGACAGCGGCAGAGACAGAGACAGAGACAGAGACAGAGACAGAGACAGAGAGAGAGACAGAGACATAGACAGACACAGAGACGGAGACAAAGACCGAGACAGAGACAGAGACGGAGACAGAGGCAGAGACAGAGCCAGGGACAGATACTGAGACGGAGACAGAGACAGAGGAATAGACAGAGAGAGAGACAGAGGAATAGACAGAGACAGAGACAGAAACAGCGACAGGCACAGGGAGAGGGACAGGGTCAGAGACAGAGACAGAGGATTAGACAGAGACAGAGACAGAAACAGCGACAGGCACAGGGAGAGGGACAGGGACAGAGACAGAGACAGAGACAGAGACAGAGACAGAGACAGAGACAGAGACAGAGACAGAGACAGAGACAGAGGAAGAGACAGCGACAGAGACAGAGACAGAGACAGAGACAGAGACAGAGACAGAGACAGAGACAGAGACAGAGACAGAGACAGAGACAGAGACAGAGACAGAGACAGAGACAGAGACAGAGACAGAGACAGAGACAGAGACAGAGACAGAGACAGACACAGAGACGGAGACAAAGACCGAGACAGAGACAGAGACGGAGACAGAGGCAGAGACAGAGCCAGGGACAGAGACGGAGACAGAGACAGAGGAAGAGACAGCGACAGAGACAGAGACAGAGACAGAGACAGAGACAGAGACAGAGACAGAGACAGAGACAGAGACAGAGACAGAGACAGAGACAGAGACAGAGACAGAGACAGAGACAGAGACAGAGACAGAGACAGAGACAGAGACAGAGACAGAGACAGAGACAGAGACAGAGACAGAGACAGAGACAGAGACAGAGACAGAGACAGAGACAGAGACGGAGACAAAGGCCGAGACAGAGACAGAGACCGAGACAGAGACAAAGACAGAGACAGAGACGGAGACAGAGACAGAGACGGAGGAATAGACAGAGACAGAGACAGAGGAATAGACAGAGA
Source organism: Megachile willughbiella (assembly GCA_945859595.2). Taxonomy (NCBI): domain Eukaryota; kingdom Metazoa; phylum Arthropoda; class Insecta; order Hymenoptera; family Megachilidae; genus Megachile; species Megachile willughbiella. Next base: position 313,764 of record CAMAOD020000293.1, read on the forward strand.
CAGAGACAGAAACAGCGACAGGCACAGGGAGAGGGACAGGGTCAGAGACAGAGACAGAGGATTAGACAGAGACAGAGACAGAAACAGCGACAGGCACAGGGAGAGGGACAGGGACAGAGACAGAGACAGAGACAGAGACAGAGACAGAGACAGAGACAGAGACAGAGACAGAGACAGAGACAGAGACAGAGACAGAGACAGAGACAGAGACAGAGACAGGGCGGAGACAGAGACAGAGACAGAGACAGGGCGGAGACAGAGACAGAGACAGAGACAGAGACAGAGACAGAGACAGAGACAGAGACAGAGACAGAGACAGAGACAGAGACGGAGACAAAGACCGAGACAGAGACAGAGACGGAGACAGAGGTAGAGACAGAGCCAGGAACAGAGACGAAGACAGAGACAGAGGAAGAGACAGCGACAGAGACAGAGACAGAGACAGAGACAGAGACAGAGACAGAGACAGAGACAGAGACAGAGACAGAGACAGAGACAGAGACAGAGACAGAGACAGAGACAGAGACAGAGACAGAGACAGAGACAGAGACAGGGACAGAGACAGAGACAGAGACAGAGACGGAGACAATGGCCGAGACAGAGACAGAGACCGAGACAGAGACAAAGACAGAGACAGAGACGAAGACAGAGACAGAGACGGAGGAATAGACAGAGACAGAGACAGAGGAATAGACAGAGACAGAGACAGATACAGCGACAGGCACAGGGAGAGGGACAGGGTCAGAGACAGAGACAGAGGATTAGACAGAGACAGAGACAGAGACAGAGACAGAGACAGAGACAGAGACAGAGACAGAGACAGAGACAGAGACAGAGACAGAGACAGAGACAGAGACGGAGACAGAGACAGAGACAGAGGCAGAGACAGAGACAGAGACAGAGACAGAGACAGAGACAGAGACAGAGACCAGGACAGAGACAGAGACAGAGACAGACACAGAGGCAGAGACAGAGACGGAGACAGAGACAGAGACAGAGACAGAGACAGAGACAGAGACAGAGACAGAGACAGAGACAGAGACAGAGACAGAGACAGAGACAGAGACAGAGACAGAGACAGAGACGGAGACAAAGACAGAGACAGAGGGAGAGACAGCGGCAGAGACAGAGACAGAGACAGAGACAGAGACAGAGACAGAGACAGAGACATAGACAGACACAGAGACGGAGACAAAGACCGAGACAGAGACAGAGACGGAGACAGAGGCAGCGACAGAGCCAGGGACAGAGACTGAGACAGAGACAGAGGCAGAGACAGCGACAGAGACAGAGACAGAGACAGAGACAGAGACAGAGACAGAGACAGAGACAGAGACAGAGACAGGGCGCAGACAGAGGCAGAGACAGAGACAGAGACAGAGACAGAGACAGAGACAGAGATAGAGACAGAGACAGAGACAGAGACAGAGACAGAGACAGAGACAGAGACAGAGACAGAGACAGAGACAGAGACAGAGACAGAGACAGAGACAGAGACAGAGACAGAGACGGAGACAAAGACAGAGACAGAGGGAGAGACAGAGACAGAGACAGAGACAGAGACTGAGACAGAGACAGAGACAGAGACAGAGACAGAGACAGAGACATAGACAGAGACAGAGACAGAGACATAGACAGACACAGAGACGGAGACAGAGACAGAGACAGAGACAGAGACGGAGACAAAGACAGAGACAGAGGGAGAGACAGAGACAGAGACAGAGACAGAGACTGAGACAGAGACAGAGACAGAGACAGAGACAGAGACAGAGACATAGACAGAGACAGAGACAGAGACATAGACAGACACAGAGACGGAGACAGAGACCGAGACAGAGACAGAGACGGAGACAGAGGCAGAGACAGAGACAGAGACAGAGACAGAGACAGAGACAGAGACAGAGACAGAGACAGAGACAGAGACAGAGACAGAGACAGAGACAGAGACGGAGACAGAGACAGAGACAGAGACGGAGACAAAGACAGAGACAGAGGGAGAGACAGCGGCAGAGACAGAGACAGAGACAGAGACAGAGACATAGACAGACACAGAGACGGAGACAAAGACCGAGACGGTGACAGAGACGGAGACAGAGGCAGAGACAGAGCCAGGGACAGAGACTGAGACAGAGACAGAGGCAGAGACGAAGACAGAGACAGAGACGGAGGAATAGACAGAGACAGAGACAGAGGAATAGACAGAGACAGAGACAGATACAGCGACAGGCACAGGGAGAGGGACAGGGTCAGAGACAGAGACAGAGGATTAGACAGAGACAGAGACAGAGACAGAGACAGAGACAGAGACAGAGACAGAGACAGAGACAGAGACAGAGACAGAGACAGAGACAGAGACAGAGACGGAGACAGAGACAGAGACAGAGGCAGAGACAGAGACAGAGACAGAGACAGAGACAGAGACAGAGACAGAGACCAGGACAGAGACAGAGACAGAGACAGACACAGAGGCAGAGACAGAGACGGAGACAGAGACAGAGACAGAGACAGAGACAGAGACAGAGACAGAGACAGAGACAGAGACAGAGACAGAGACAGAGACAGAGACAGAGACAGAGACAGAGACAGAGACGGAGACAAAGACAGAGACAGAGGGAGAGACAGCGGCAGAGACAGAGACAGAGACAGAGACAGAGACAGAGACAGAGACAGAGACATAGACAGACACAGAGACGGAGACAAAGACCGAGACAGAGACAGAGACGGAGACAGAGGCAGCGACAGAGCCAGGGACAGAGACTGAGACAGAGACAGAGGCAGAGACAGCGACAGAGACAGAGACAGAGACAGAGACAGAGACAGAGACAGAGACAGAGACAGAGACAGAGACAGGGCGCAGACAGAGGCAGAGACAGAGACAGAGACAGAGACAGAGACAGAGACAGAGATAGAGACAGAGACAGAGACAGAGACAGAGACAGAGACAGAGACAGAGACAGAGACAGAGACAGAGACAGAGACAGAGACAGAGACAGAGACAGAGACAGAGACAGAGACGGAGACAAAGACAGAGACAGAGGGAGAGACAGAGACAGAGACAGAGACAGAGACTGAGACAGAGACAGAGACAGAGACAGAGACAGAGACAGAGACATAGACAGAGACAGAGACAGAGACATAGACAGACACAGAGACGGAGACAGAGACCGAGACAGAGACAGAGACGGAGACAGAGGCAGAGACAGAGACAGAGACAGAGACAGAGACAGAGACAGAGACAGAGACAGAGACAGAGACAGAGACAGAGACAGAGACAGAGACAGAGACAGAGACGGAGACAGAGACAGAGACAGAGACGGAGACAAAGACAGAGACAGAGGGAGAGACAGCGGCAGAGACAGAGACAGAGACAGAGACAGAGACATAGACAGACACAGAGACGGAGACAAAGACCGAGACGGAGACAGAGACGGAGACAGAGGCAGAGACAGAGCCAGGGACAGAGACTGAGACAGAGACAGAGGCAGAGACAGCGACAGAGACAGAGACAGAGACAGAGACAGAGACAGAGACAGAGACAGAGACAGAGACAGAGACAGGGCGGAGACAGAGGCAGAGACAGAGACAGAGACACAGACAGAGACAGAGACAGAGATAGAGACAGAGACAGAGACAGAGACAGAGACAGAGACAGAGACAGAGACAGAGACAGAGACAGAGACAGAGACAGAGACAGAGACAGAGAGAGAGACAGAGACAGAGACAGAGACAGAGACAGAGACAGAGACAGAGACAGAGACAGAGACAGAGACAGAGACGGAGACGGAGACAGAGACAGAGACAGAGACAGAGACAGAGACGGAGACAAAGACAGAGACAGAGGGAGAGACAGCGGCAGAGACAGAGACAGAGACAGAGACAGAGACAGAGACAGAGACAGAGACAGAGACAGAGACAGAGACAGAGACAGAGACAGAGACAGAGACAGAGACAGAGACAGAGACAGAGACGGAGACAAAGGCCGAGACAGAGACAGAGACCGAGACAGAGACAAAGACAGAGACAGAGACGGAGACAGAGACAGAGACGGAGGAATAGACAGAGACAGAGACAGAGGAATAGACAGAGACAGAGACAGAAACAGCGACAGGCACAGGGAGAGGGACAGGGTCAGAGACAGAGACAGAGGATTAGACAGAGACAGAGACAGAAACAGCGACAGGCACAGGGAGAGGGACAGGGACAGAGACAGAGACAGAGACAGAGACAGAGACAGAGACAGAGACAGAGACAGAGACAGAGACAGAGACAGAGACAGAGACAGAGACAGAGACAGAGACAGCGACAGAGACAGAGACAGAGACAGAGACAGAGGCAGAGACAGAGACAGAGACAGAGACAGAGACAGAGACAGAGATAGAGACAGAGACAGAGACAGAGACAGAGACAGAGACAGAGACAGAGACAGAGACAGAGACAGAGACAGAGACAGAGACAGAGACAGAGACGGAGACAAAGACAGAGACAGAGGGAGAGACAGAGACAGAGACAGAGACAGAGACTGAGACAGAGACAGAGACAGAGACAGAGACAGAGACAGAGACATAGACAGAGACAGAGACAGAGACATAGACAGACACAGAGACGGAGACAGAGACCGAGACAGAGACAGAGACGGAGACAGAGGCAGAGACAGAGACAGAGACAGAGACAGAGACAGAGACAGAGACAGAGACAGAGACAGAGACAGAGACAGAGACAGAGACAGAGACGGAGACAGAGACAGAGACAGAGACGGAGACAAAGACAGAGACAGAGGGAGAGACAGCGGCAGAGACAGAGACAGAGACAGAGACAGAGACATAGACAGACACAGAGACGGAGACAAAGACCGAGACGGAGACAGAGACGGAGACAGAGGCAGAGACAGAGCCAGGGACAGAGACTGAGACAGAGACAGAGGCAGAGACAGAGACAGAGACAGAGACAGAGACAGAGACAGAGACAGAGACAGAGACAGAGACAGAGACGGAGACAAAGGCCGAGACAGAGACAGAGACCGAGACAGAGACAAAGACAGAGACAGAGACGGAGACAGAGACAGAGACGGAGGAATAGACAGAGACAGAGACAGAGGAATAGACAGAGACAGAGACAGAAACAGCGACAGGCACAGGGAGAGGGACAGGGACAGAGACAGAGACAGAGACAGAGACAGAGACAGAGACAGAGACAGAGACAGAGACAGAGACAGAGACAGAGACAGAGACAGAGACAGAGACAGAGACAGAGACAGAGACAGAGACAGAGACAGAGACAGAGACAGAGACAGAGACAGAGACAGAGACAGAGACAGAGACAGAGACAGAGACAGAGACAGAGACAGGGCAGAGACAGAGGCAGAGACAGAGGCAGAGACAGAGACAGAGACAGAGACAGAGACAGAGACAGAGACAGAGACAGAGACAGAGACAGAGACAGAGACAGAGACAGAGACAGAGACAGCGACAGAGACAGAGACAGAGACAGAGACAGAGACAGAGACAGAGACAGAGACAGGGCGGAGACAGAGACAGAGACAGGGACAGAGACAGAGACAGAGACAGAGACAGAGACAGAGACAGAGACAGAGACAGAGACAGAGACAGAGACAGAGACAGAGACAGAGACAGAGACAGAGACAGAGACAGAGACAGAGACAGAGACAGAGACAGAGACAGAGACAGACACAGAGACGGAGACAAAGACCGAGACAGAGACAGAGACGGAGACAGAGGTAGAGACAGAGCCAGGGACAGAGACGAAGACAGAGACAGAGGAAGAGACAGCGACAGGGACAGAGACAGAGACAGAGACAGAGACAGAGACAGAGACAGAGACAGAGACAGAGACAGAGACAGAGACAGAGACAGAGACAGAGACAGAGACAGAGACAGGGACAGAGACAGAGACAGAGACAGAGACGGAGACAATGGCCGAGACAGAGACAGAGACCGAGACAGAGACAAAGACAGAGACAGAGACGAAGACAGAGACAGAGACGGAGGAATAGACAGAGACAGAGACAGAGGAATAGACAGAGACAGAGACAGAAACAGCGACAGGCACAGGGAGAGGGACAGGGTCAGAGACAGAGACAGAGGATTAGACAGAGACAGAGACAGAGACAGAGACAGAGACAGAGACAGAGACAGAGACAGAGACAGAGACAGAGACAGAGACAGAGACAGAGACAGAGACAGAGACGGAGACAGAGACAGAGACAGAGGCAGAGACAGAGACAGAGACAGAGACAGAGACAGAGACAGAGACAGAGACCAGGACAGAGACAGAGACAGAGACAGACACAGAGGCAGAGACAGAGACGGAGACAGAGACAGAGACAGAGACAGAGACAGAGACAGAGACAGAGACAGAGACAGAGACAGAGACAGAGACAGAGACAGAGACAGAGACAGAGACGGAGACAAAGACCGAGACAGAGACAGAGACCGAGACAGACACAGAGACTGAGACGCAGGCAGAGACACAGACAGAGACGGAGACAGAGGCAGAGACAGAGCCAGGGATAGAGACGGAGACGCAGATAGAGGCAGAGACAGAGACAGAGACGGAGACAGAGGCAGAGACAGAGCCAGGGACGGAGACAGAGACAGAGACAGAGACAGAGACAGAGACAGAGACAGAGACGGAGACAAAGACCGAGACAGAGACAAAGAGAGAGGCAGACACGGAGACAGAGACAGAGACAGAGGAATAGACAGAGACAGAGACAGAGGAATAGACAGAGACAGAGACAGAAACAGCGACAGGCGCAGGGAGAGGGACAGGGTCAGAGACAGAGACAGAGGATTAGACAGAGACAGAGACAGAAACAGCGACAGGCACAGGGAGAGGGACAGGGACAGAGACAGAGACAGAGACAGAGACAGAGACAGAGACAGAGACAGAGACAGAGAGAGAGACAGAGACAGAGACAGAGACAGAGACAGAGACGGGGACAGAGACAGAGACAGAGACAGACACAGAGACAGAGACAGAGACAGAGGCAGAGACAGAGCCAGGGACAGAGACTGAGACGGAGACAGAGGCAGAGACAGCGACAGAGACAGAGACAGAGACAGAGACAGAGACAGAGACAGAGACAGAGACAGAGACACAGACAGAGACAGAGACAGAGATAGAGACAGAGACAGAGACAGAGACAGAGACAGAGACAGAGACAGAGACAGAGACAGAGACAGAGACAGAGACAGAGACAGAGACAGAGAGAGAGACAGAGACAGAGACAGAGACAGAGACAGAGACAGAGACAGAGACAGAGACAGAGACAGAGACAGAGACGGAGACGGAGACAGAGACAGAGACAGAGACAGAGACAGAGACGGAGACAAAGACAGAGACAGAGGGAGAGACAGCGGCAGAGACAGAGACAGAGACAGAGACAGAGACAGAGACAGAGACAGAGACAGAGACAGAGACAGAGACAGAGACAGAGACAGAGACAGAGACAGAGACAGAGACGGAGACAAAGGCCGAGACAGAGACAGAGACCGAGACAGAGACAAAGACAGAGACAGAGACGGAGACAGAGACAGAGACGGAGGAATAGACAGAGACAGAGACAGAGGAATAGACAGAGACAGAGACAGAAACAGCGACAGGCACAGGGAGAGGGACAGGGTCAGAGACAGAGACAGAGGATTAGACAGAGACAGAGACAGAAACAGCGACAGGCACAGGGAGAGGGACAGGGACAGAGACAGAGACAGAGACAGAGACAGAGACAGAGACAGAGACAGAGACAGAGACAGAGACAGAGACAGAGACAGAGACAGAGACAGCGACAGAGACAGAGACAGAGACAGAGACAGAGGCAGAGACAGAGACAGAGACAGAGACAGAGACAGAGACAGAGATAGAGACAGAGACAGAGACAGAGACAGAGACAGAGACAGAGACAGAGACAGAGACAGAGACAGAGACAGAGACAGAGACAGAGACAGAGACAGAGACAGAGACGGAGACAAAGACAGAGACAGAGGGAGAGACAGAGACAGAGACAGAGACAGAGACTGAGACAGAGACAGAGACAGAGACAGAGACAGAGACAGAGACATAGACAGAGACAGAGACAGAGACATAGACAGACACAGAGACGGAGACAGAGACCGAGACAGAGACAGAGACGGAGACAGAGGCAGAGACAGAGACAGAGACAGAGACAGAGACAGAGACAGAGACAGAGACAGAGACAGAGACAGAGACAGAGACAGAGACAGAGACAGAGACGGAGACAGAGACAGAGACAGAGACGGAGACAAAGACAGAGACAGAGGGAGAGACAGCGGCAGAGACAGAGACAGAGACAGAGACAGAGACATAGACAGACACAGAGACGGAGACAAAGACCGAGACGGAGACAGAGACGGAGACAGAGGCAGAGACAGAGCCAGGGACAGAGACTGAGACAGAGACAGAGGCAGAGACAGCGACAGAGACAGAGACAGAGACAGAGACAGAGACAGAGACAGAGACAGAGACAGAGACAGGGCGGAGACAGAGGCAGAGACAGAGACAGAGACACAGACAGAGACAGAGACAGAGATAGAGACAGAGACAGAGACAGAGACAGAGACAGAGACAGAGACAGAGACAGAGACAGAGACAGAGACAGAGACAGAGACAGAGAGAGAGACAGAGACAGAGACAGAGACAGAGACAGAGACAGAGACAGAGACAGAGACAGAGACAGAGACAGAGACGGAGACGGAGACAGAGACAGAGACAGAGACAGAGACAGAGACGGAGACAAAGACAGAGACAGAGGGAGAGACAGCGGCAGAGACAGAGACAGAGACAGAGACAGAGACAGAGACAGAGACAGAGACAGAGACAGAGACAGAGACAGAGACAGAGACAGAGACAGAGACAGAGACAGAGACGGAGACAAAGGCCGAGACAGAGACAGAGACCGAGACAGAGACAAAGACAGAGACAGAGACGGAGACAGAGACAGAGACGGAGGAATAGACAGAGACAGAGACAGAGGAATAGACAGAGACAGAGACAGAAACAGCGACAGGCACAGGGAGAGGGACAGGGTCAGAGACAGAGACAGAGGATTAGACAGAGACAGAGACAGAAACAGCGACAGGCACAGGGAGAGGGACAGGGACAGAGACAGAGACAGAGACAGAGACAGAGACAGAGACAGAGACAGAGACAGAGACAGAGACAGAGACAGAGACAGAGACAGCGACAGAGACAGAGACAGAGACAGAGACAGAGGCAGAGACAGAGACAGAGACAGAGACAGAGACAGAGACAGAGATAGAGACAGAGACAGAGACAGAGACAGAGACAGAGACAGAGACAGAGACAGAGACAGAGACAGAGACAGAGACAGAGACAGAGACAGAGACAGAGACAGAGACGGAGACAAAGACAGAGACAGAGGGAGAGACAGAGACAGAGACAGAGACAGAGACTGAGACAGAGACAGAGACAGAGACAGAGACAGAGACAGAGACATAGACAGAGACAGAGACAGAGACATAGACAGACACAGAGACGGAGACAGAGACCGAGACAGAGACAGAGACGGAGACAGAGGCAGAGACAGAGACAGAGACAGAGACAGAGACAGAGACAGAGACAGAGACAGAGACAGAGACAGAGACAGAGACAGAGACAGAGACAGAGACAGAGACAGAGACGGAGACAGAGACAGAGACAGAGACGGAGACAAAGACAGAGACAGAGGGAGAGACAGCGGCAGAGACAGAGACAGAGACAGAGACAGAGACATAGACAGACACAGAGACGGAGACAAAGACCGAGACGGAGACAGAGACGGAGACAGAGGCAGAGACAGAGCCAGGGACAGAGACTGAGACAGAGACAGAGGCAGAGACAGCGACAGAGACAGAGACAGAGACAGAGACAGAGGCAGAGACAGAGACAGAGACAGAGACAGGGCGGAGACAGAGGCAGAGACAGAGACAGAGACACAGACAGAGACAGAGACAGAGATAGAGACAGAGACAGAGACAGAGACAGAGACAGAGACAGAGACAGAGACAGAGACAGAGACAGAGACAGAGACAGAGACAGAGACAGAGACAGAGAGAGAGACAGAGACAGAGACAGAGACAGAGACAGAGACAGAGACAGAGACAGAGACAGAGACAGAGACAGAGACAGAGACGGAGACGGAGACAGAGACAGAGACAGAGACAGAGACAGAGACGGAGACAAAGACAGAGACAGAGGGAGAGACAGCGGCAGAGACAGAGACAGAGACAGAGACAGAGACAGAGACAGAGACAGAGACAGAGACAGAGACAGAGACAGAGACAGAGACAGAGACAGAGACAGAGACAAAGACAGAGACAGAGACGGAGACAGAGACAGAGACAGAGACAGAGACAGAGACAGAGCCAGAGACAGAGACAGAGACAGAGACAGAGACAGAGACAGAGACAGAGACAGAGACGGAGACAAAGGCCGAGACAGAGACAGAGACCGAGACAGAGACAAAGACAGAGACAGAGACGGAGACAGAGACAGAGACGGAGGAATAGACAGAGACAGAGACAGAGGAATAGACAGAGACAGAGACAGAAACAGCGACAGGCACAGGGAGAGGGACAGGGACAGAGACAGAGACAGAGACAGAGACAGAGACAGAGACAGAGACAGAGACAGAGACAGAGACAGAGACAGAGACAGAGACAGAGACAGAGACAGAGACAGAGACAGAGACAGAGACAGAGACAGAGACAGAGACAGAGACGGAGACAGAGGTAGAGACAGAGCCAGGAACAGAGACGAAGACAGAGACAGAGGAAGAGACAGCGACAGAGACAGAGACAGAGACAGAGACAGAGACAGAGACAGAGACAGAGACAGAGACAGAGACAGAGACAGAGACAGAGACAGAGACAGAGACAGAGACAGAGACAGAGACAGAGACAGAGACAGAGACAGGGACAGAGACAGAGACAGAGACAGAGACGGAGACAATGGCCGAGACAGAGACAGAGACCGAGACAGAGACAAAGACAGAGACAGAGACGAAGACAGAGACAGAGACGGAGGAATAGACAGAGACAGAGACAGAGGAATAGACAGAGACAGAGACAGATACAGCGACAGGCACAGGGAGAGGGACAGGGTCAGAGACAGAGACAGAGGATTAGACAGAGACAGAGACAGAGACAGAGACAGAGACAGAGACAGAGACAGAGACAGAGACAGAGACAGAGACAGAGACAGAGACAGAGACAGAGACGGAGACAGAGACAGAGACAGAGGCAGAGACAGAGACAGAGACAGAGACAGAGACAGAGACAGAGACAGAGACCAGGACAGAGACAGAGACAGAGACAGACACAGAGGCAGAGACAGAGACGGAGACAGAGACAGAGACAGAGACAGAGACAGAGACAGAGACAGAGACAGAGACAGAGACAGAGACAGAGACAGAGACAGAGACGGAGACAAAGACCGAGACAGAGACAGAGACCGAGACAGACACAGAGACTGAGACGCAGGCAGAGACACAGACAGAGACGGAGACAGAGGCAGAGACAGAGCCAGGGATAGAGACGGAGACGCAGATAGAGGCAGAGACAGAGACAGAGACGGAGACAGAGGCAGAGACAGAGCCAGGGACGGAGACAGAGACAGAGACAGAGACAGAGACAGAGACAGAGACGGAGACAAAGACCGAGACAGAGACAAAGAGAGAGGCAGACACGGAGACAGAGACAGAGACAGAGGAATAGACAGAGACAGAGACAGAGGAATAGAGAGAGACAGAGACAGAAACAGCGACAGGCGCAGGGAGAGGGACAGGGTCAGAGACAGAGACAGAGGATTAGACAGAGACAGAGACAGAAACAGCGACAGGCACAGGGAGAGGGACAGGGACAGAGACAGAGACAGAGACAGAGACAGAGACAGAGACAGAGACAGAGACAGAGACAGAGAGAGAGACAGAGACAGAGACAGAGACAGAGACAGAGACGGGGACAGAGACAGAGACAGAGACAGACACAGAGACAGAGACAGAGACAGAGGCAGAGACAGAGCCAGGGACAGAGACTGAGACGGAGACAGAGGCAGAGACAGCGACAGAGACAGAGACAGAGACAGAGACAGAGACAGAGACAGAGACAGAGACAGAGACAGAGACAGAGACAGAGACAGAGACGGAGACAGAGACAGAGACAGAGACAGAGACAGAGACGGAGACAAAGACAGAGACAGAGGGAGAGACAGCGGCAGAGACAGAGACAGAGACAGAGACAGAGACAGAGACAGAGACAGAGACATAGACAGACACAGAGACGGAGACAAAGACCGAGACAGAGACAGAGACGGAGACAGAGGCAGCGACAGAGCCAGGGACAGAGACTGAGACAGAGACAGAGGCAGAGACAGCGACAGAGACAGAGACAGAGACAGAGACAGAGACAGAGACAGAGACAGAGACAGGGCGGAGACAGAGGCAGAGACAGAGACAGAGACAGAGACAGAGACAGAGACAGAGATAGAGACAGAGACAGAGACAGAGACAGAGACAAAGACAGAGACAGAGGGAGAGACAGCGGCAGAGACAGAGACAGAGACAGAGACAGAGACATAGACAGACACAGAGACGGAGACAAAGACCGAGACGGAGACAGAGACGGAGACAGAGGCAGAGACAGAGCCAGGGACAGAGACTGAGACAGAGACAGAGGCAGAGACAGCGACAGAGACAGAGACAGAGACAGAGACAGAGACAGAGACAGAGACAGAGACAGAGACAGGGCGGAGACAGAGGCAGAGACAGAGACAGAGACACAGACAGAGACAGAGACAGAGATAGAGACAGAGACAGAGACAGAGACAGAGACAGAGACAGAGACAGAGACAGAGACAGAGACAGAGACAGAGACAGAGACAGAGAGAGAGACAGAGACAGAGACAGAGACAGAGACAGAGACAGAGACAGAGACAGAGACAGAGACAGAGACAGAGACGGAGACGGAGACAGAGACAGAGACAGAGACAGAGACAGAGACGGAGACAAAGACAGAGACAGAGGGAGAGACAGCGGCAGAGACAGAGACAGAGACAGAGACAGAGACAGAGACAGAGACAGAGACAGAGACAGAGACAGAGACAGAGACAGAGACAGAGACAGAGACAGAGACAGAGACGGAGACAAAGGCCGAGACAGAGACAGAGACCGAGACAGAGACAAAGACAGAGACAGAGACGGAGACAGAGACAGAGACGGAGGAATAGACAGAGACAGAGACAGAGGAATAGACAGAGACAGAGACAGAAACAGCGACAGGCACAGGGAGAGGGGCAGGGTCAGAGACAGAGACAGAGGATTAGACAGAGACAGAGACAGAAACAGCGACAGGCACAGGGAGAGGGACAGGGACAGAGACAGAGACAGAGACAGAGACAGAGACAGAGACAGAGACAGAGACAGAGACAGAGACAGAGACAGAGACAGAGACAGAGACAGCGACAGAGACAGAGACAGAGACAGAGACAGAGGCAGAGACAGAGACAGAGACAGAGACAGAGACAGAGACAGAGATAGAGACAGAGACAGAGACAGAGACAGAGACAGAGACAGAGACAGAGACAGAGACAGAGACAGAGACAGAGACAGAGACAGAGACAGAGACAGAGACAGAGACGGAGACAAAGACAGAGACAGAGGGAGAGACAGAGACAGAGACAGAGACAGAGACTGAGACAGAGACAGAGACAGAGACAGAGACAGAGACAGAGACATAGACAGAGACAGAGACAGAGACATAGACAGACACAGAGACGGAGACAGAGACCGAGACAGAGACAGAGACGGAGACAGAGGCAGAGACAGAGACAGAGACAGAGACAGAGACAGAGACAGAGACAGAGACAGAGACAGAGACAGAGACAGAGACAGAGACAGAGACAGAGACGGAGACAGAGACAGAGACAGAGACGGAGACAAAGACAGAGACAGAGGGAGAGACAGCGGCAGAGACAGAGACAGAGACAGAGACAGAGACATAGACAGACACAGAGACGGAGACAAAGACCGAGACGGTGACAGAGACGGAGACAGAGGCAGAGACAGAGCCAGGGACAGAGACTGAGACAGAGACAGAGGCAGAGACAGCGACAGAGACAGAGACAGAGACAGAGACAGAGACAGAGACAGAGACAGAGACAGAGACAGGGCGGAGACAGAGGCAGAGACAGAGACAGAGACACAGACAGAGACAGAGACAGAGATAGAGACAGAGACAGAGACAGAGACAGAGACAGAGACAGAGACAGAGACAGAGACAGAGACAGAGACAGAGACAGAGACAGAGAGAGAGACAGAGACAGAGACAGAGACAGAGACAGAGACAGAGACAGAGACAGAGACAGAGACGGAGACGGAGACAGAGACAGAGACAGAGACAGAGACAGAGACGGAGACAAAGACAGAGACAGAGGGAGAGACAGCGGCAGAGACAGAGACAGAGACAGAGACAGAGACAGAGACAGAGACAGAGACAGAGACAGAGACAGAGACAGAGACAGAGACAGAGACAGAGACAGAGACAGAGACGGAGACAAAGGCCGAGACAGAGACAGAGACCGAGACAGAGACAAAGACAGAGACAGAGACGGAGACAGAGACAGAGACGGAGGAATAGACAGAGACAGAGACAGAGGAATAGACAGAGACAGAGACAGAAACAGCGACAGGCACAGGGAGAGGGACAGGGTCAGAGACAGAGACAGAGGATTAGACAGAGACAGAGACAGAAACAGCGACAGGCACAGGGAGAGGGACAGGGACAGAGACAGAGACAGAGACAGAGACAGAGACAGAGACAGAGACAGAGACAGAGACAGAGACAGAGACAGAGACAGAGACAGCGACAGAGACAGAGACAGAGACAGAGACAGAGGCAGAGACAGAGACAGAGACAGAGACAGAGACAGAGACAGAGATAGAGACAGAGACAGAGACAGAGACAGAGACAGAGACAGAGACAGAGACAGAGACAGAGACAGAGACAGAGACAGAGACAGAGACAGAGACAGAGACAGAGACGGAGACAAAGACAGAGACAGAGGGAGAGACAGAGACAGAGACAGAGACAGAGACTGAGACAGAGACAGAGACAGAGACAGAGACAGAGACAGAGACATAGACAGAGACAGAGACAGAGACATAGACAGACACAGAGACGGAGACAGAGACCGAGACAGAGACAGAGACGGAGACAGAGGCAGAGACAGAGACAGAGACAGAGACAGAGACAGAGACAGAGACAGAGACAGAGACAGAGACAGAGACAGAGACAGAGACAGAGACAGAGACAGAGACGGAGACAGAGACAGAGACAGAGACGGAGACAAAGACAGAGACAGAGGGAGAGACAGCGGCAGAGACAGAGACAGAGACAGAGACAGAGACATAGACAGACACAGAGACGGAGACAAAGACCGAGACGGAGACAGAGACGGAGACAGAGGCAGAGACAGAGCCAGGGACAGAGACTGAGACAGAGACAGAGGCAGAGACAGCGACAGAGACAGAGACAGAGACAGAGACAGAGGCAGAGACAGAGACAGAGACAGAGACAGGGCGGAGACAGAGGCAGAGACAGAGACAGAGACACAGACAGAGACAGAGACAGAGATAGAGACAGAGACAGAGACAGAGACAGAGACAGAGACAGAGACAGAGACAGAGACAGAGACAGAGACAGAGACAGAGACAGAGACAGAGAGAGAGACAGAGACAGAGACAGAGACAGAGACAGAGACAGAGACAGAGACAGAGACAGAGACAGAGACAGAGACAGAGACGGAGACGGAGACAGAGACAGAGACAGAGACAGAGACAGAGACGGAGACAAAGACAGAGACAGAGGGAGAGACAGCGGCAGAGACAGAGACAGAGACAGAGACAGAGACAGAGACAGAGACAGAGACAGAGACAGAGACAGAGACAGAGACAGAGACAGAGACAGAGACAGAGACAAAGACAGAGACAGAGACGGAGACAGAGACAGAGACAGAGACAGAGACAGAGACAGAGCCAGAGACAGAGACAGAGACAGAGACAGAGACAGAGACAGAGACAGAGACAGAGACGGAGACAAAGGCCGAGACAGAGACAGAGACCGAGACAGAGACAAAGACAGAGACAGAGACGGAGACAGAGACAGAGACGGAGGAATAGACAGAGACAGAGACAGAGGAATAGACAGAGACAGAGACAGAAACAGCGACAGGCACAGGGAGAGGGACAGGGACAGAGACAGAGACAGAGACAGAGACAGAGACAGAGACAGAGACAGAGACAGAGACAGGGACAGAGACAGAGACAGAGACAGAGACAGAGACAGAGACAGAGACAGAGACAGAGACAGAGACAGAGACAGAGACAGAGACGGAGACAGAGGTAGAGACAGAGCCAGGAACAGAGACGAAGACAGAGACAGAGGAAGAGACAGCGACAGAGACAGAGACAGAGACAGAGACAGAGACAGAGACAGAGACAGAGACAGAGACAGAGACAGAGACAGAGACAGAGACAGAGACAGAGACAGAGACAGAGACAGAGACAGAGACAGAGACAGAGACAGAGACAGAGACAGAGACAGAGACAGAGACAGAGACATAGACAGACACAGAGACGGAGACAGAGACCGAGACAGAGACAGAGACGGAGACAGAGGCAGAGACGGAGACAGAGACAGAGACAGAGACAGAGACAGAGACAGAGACAGAGACAGAGACAGAGACAGAGACAGAGACAGAGACGGAGACAGAGACAGAGACAGAGACGGAGACAAAGACAGAGACAGAGGGAGAGACAGCGGCAGAGACAGAGACAGAGACAGAGACAGAGACAGAGACAGAGACAGAGACATAGACAGACACAGAGACGGAGACAAAGACCGAGACAGAGACAGAGACGGAGACAGAGGCAGAGACAGAGCCAGGGACAGATACTGAGACAGAGACAGAGACAGAGACAGCGACAGAGACAGAGACAGAGACAGAGACAGAGACAGAGACAGAGACAGGGCGGAGACAGAGGCAGAGACAGAGACAGAGACACAGACAGAGACAGAGACAGAGATAGAGACAGAGACAGAGACAGAGACAGAGACAGAGACAGAGACAGAGACAGAGACAGAGACAGAGACAGAGACAGAGACAGAGACAGAGACAGAGACAGAGACAGAGACAGAGACAGAGAGAGAGACAGAGACAGAGACAGAGACAGAGACAGAGACAGAGACAGAGACAGAGACAGAGACAGAGACGGAGACGGAGACAGAGACAGAGGAATAGACAGAGAGAGAGACAGAGGAATAGACAGAGACAGAGACAGAAACAGCGACAGGCACAGGGAGAGGGACAGGGTCAGAGACAGAGACAGAGGATTAGACAGAGACAGAGACAGAAACAGCGACAGGCACAGGGAGAGGGACAGGGACAGAGACAGAGACAGAGACAGAGACAGAGACAGAGACAGAGACAGAGACAGAGACAGAGACAGAGACAGAGGAAGAGACAGCGACAGAGACAGAGACAGAGACAGAGACAGAGACAGAGACAGAGACAGAGACAGAGACAGAGACAGAGACAGAGACAGAGACAGAGACAGAGTCAGAGACAGAGACGGAGACAGAGACAGAGACGGAGACAGAGACAGAGACAGAGACGGAGACAAAGACAGAGACAGAGGGAGAGACAGCGGCAGAGACAGAGACAGAGACAGAGACAGAGACAGAGACAGAGACAGAGACATAGACAGACACAGAGACGGAGACAAAGACCGAGACAGAGACAGAGACGGAGACAGAGGCAGAGACAGAGCCAGGGACAGAGACAGAGACAGACACAGAGACAGAGACAGAGACGGAGACAGAGACAGAGACAGAGACAGAGACAGAGACAGAGACAGAGACAGAGACAGAGACAGAGACAGAGACAGAGACAGAGACAGAGACAGAGACAGAGACAGAGACAGAGAGAGAGACAGAGACAGAGACAGAGACAGAGACAGAGACAGAGACAGAGACAGAGACAGAGACAGAGACAGAGACAGAGACGGAGACGGAGACAGAGACAGAGACAGAGACAGAGACAGAGACGGAGACAAAGACAGAGACAGAGGGAGAGACAGCGGCAGAGACAGAGACAGAGACAGAGACAGAGACAGAGACAGAGACAGAGACAGAGACAGAGACAGAGACAGAGACAGAGACAGAGACAGAGACAGAGACAAAGACAGAGACAGAGACGGAGACAGAGACAGAGACAGAGACAGAGACAGAGACAGAGCCAGAGACAGAGACAGAGACAGAGACAGAGACAGAGACAGAGACAGAGACAGAGACGGAGACAAAGGCCGAGACAGAGACAGAGACCGAGACAGAGACAAAGACAGAGACAGAGACGGAGACAGAGACAGAGACGGAGGAATAGACAGAGACAGAGACAGAGGAATAGACAGAGACAGAGACAGAAACAGCGACAGGCACAGGGAGAGGGACAGGGACAGAGACAGAGACAGAGACAGAGACAGAGACAGAGACAGAGACAGAGACAGAGACAGGGACAGAGACAGAGACAGAGACAGAGACAGAGACAGAGACAGAGACAGAGACAGAGACAGAGACAGAGACAGAGACAGAGACGGAGACAGAGGTAGAGACAGAGCCAGGAACAGAGACGAAGACAGAGACAGAGGAAGAGACAGCGACAGAGACAGAGACAGAGACAGAGACAGAGACAGAGACAGAGACAGAGACAGAGACAGAGACAGAGACAGAGACAGAGACAGAGACAGAGACAGAGACAGAGACAGAGACAGAGACAGAGACAGAGACAGAGACAGAGACAGAGACAGAGACAGAGACAGAGACAGAGACAGAGACAGAGACATAGACAGACACAGAGACGGAGACAGAGACCGAGACAGAGACAGAGACGGAGACAGAGGCAGAGACGGAGACAGAGACAGAGACAGAGACAGAGACAGAGACAGAGACAGAGACAGAGACAGAGACAGAGACAGAGACAGAGACGGAGACAGAGACAGAGACAGAGACGGAGACAAAGACAGAGACAGAGGGAGAGACAGCGGCAGAGACAGAGACAGAGACAGAGACAGAGACAGAGACAGAGACAGAGACATAGACAGACACAGAGACGGAGACAAAGACCGAGACAGAGACAGAGACGGAGACAGAGGCAGAGACAGAGCCAGGGACAGATACTGAGACAGAGACAGAGACAGAGACAGCGACAGAGACAGAGACAGAGACAGAGACAGAGACAGAGACAGAGACAGGGCGGAGACAGAGGCAGAGACAGAGACAGAGACACAGACAGAGACAGAGACAGAGATAGAGACAGAGACAGAGACAGAGACAGAGACAGAGACAGAGACAGAGACAGAGACAGAGACAGAGACAGAGACAGAGACAGAGACAGAGACAGAGACAGAGACAGAGACAGAGACAGAGAGAGAGACAGAGACAGAGACAGAGACAGAGACAGAGACAGAGACAGAGACAGAGACAGAGACAGAGACGGAGACGGAGACAGAGACAGAGGAATAGACAGAGAGAGAGACAGAGGAATAGACAGAGACAGAGACAGAAACAGCGACAGGCACAGGGAGAGGGACAGGGTCAGAGACAGAGACAGAGGATTAGACAGAGACAGAGACAGAAACAGCGACAGGCACAGGGAGAGGGACAGGGACAGAGACAGAGACAGAGACAGAGACAGAGACAGAGACAGAGACAGAGACAGAGACAGAGACAGAGACAGAGGAAGAGACAGCGACAGAGACAGAGACAGAGACAGAGACAGAGACAGAGACAGAGACAGAGACAGAGACAGAGACAGAGACAGAGACAGAGACAGAGACAGAGTCAGAGACAGAGACGGAGACAGAGACAGAGACGGAGACAGAGACAGAGACAGAGACGGAGACAAAGACAGAGACAGAGGGAGAGACAGCGGCAGAGACAGAGACAGAGACAGAGACAGAGACAGAGACAGAGACAGAGACATAGACAGACACAGAGACGGAGACAAAGACCGAGACAGAGACAGAGACGGAGACAGAGGCAGAGACAGAGCCAGGGACAGAGACAGAGACAGACACAGAGACAGAGACAGAGACGGAGACAGAGACAGAGACAGAGACAGAGACAGAGACAGAGACAGAGACAGAGACAGAGACAGAGACAGAGACAGAGACAGAGACAGAGACAGAGACAGAGACAGAGACAGAGAGAGAGACAGAGACAGAGACAGAGACAGAGACAGAGACAGAGACAGAGACAGAGACAGAGACAGAGACAGAGACAGAGACGGAGACAAAGACAGAGACAGAGGGAGAGACAGCGGCAGAGACAGAGACAGAGACAGAGACAGAGACATAGACAGACACAGAGACGGAGACAAAGACCGAGACAGAGACAGAGACGGAGACAGAGGCAGCGACAGAGCCAGGGACAGAGACTGAGACAGAGACAGAGGCAGAGACAGCGACAGAGACAGAGACAGAGACAGAGACAGAGACAGAGACAGAGACAGAGACAGAGACAGAGACAGAGACAGAGACAGAGACAGGGCGGAGACAGAGGCAGAGACAGAGACAGAGGCAGAGACAGAGACAGAGACAGAGATAGAGACAGAGACAGAGACAGAGACAGAGACAGAGACAGAGACAGAGACAGAGACAGAGACAGAGACAGAGACAGAGACAGAGACAGAGACAGAGACGGAGGGAGAGACAGAGACAGAGACAGAGACAGAGACAGAGACAGAGACAGAGACAGAGACAGAGACAGAGACAGAGACAGAGACAGAGACAGAGACATAGACAGACACGGAGACAGAGACAGAGACAGAGACAGAGACAGAGACAGAGACAGAGACAGGGCGGAGACAGAGGCAGAGACAGAGACAGAGACACAGACAGAGACAGAGACAGAGATAGAGACAGAGACAGAGACAGAGACAGAGACAGAGACAGAGACAGAGACAGAGACAGAGACAGAGACAGAGACAGAGACAGAGACAGAGACAGAGACAGAGACAGAGAGAGAGACAGAGACAGAGACAGAGACAGAGACAGAGACAGAGACAGAGACAGAGACAGAGACAGAGACAGAGACGGAGACGGAGACAGAGACAGAGGAATAGACAGAGAGAGAGACAGAGGAATAGACA
>CAMAOD020000293.1:340000-375000 GCA_945859595.2 Megachile willughbiella
CAGAGACAGAGACAGAGACGGAGGGAGAGACAGAGACAGAGACAGAGACAGAGACAGAGACAGAGACAGAGACAGAGACAGAGACAGAGACAGAGACAGAGACAGAGACATAGACAGACACGGAGACAGAGACAGAGACAGAGACAGAGACAGAGACAGAGACAGAGACAGGGCGGAGACAGAGGCAGAGACAGAGACAGAGACACAGACAGAGACAGAGACAGAGATAGAGACAGAGACAGAGACAGAGACAGAGACAGAGACAGAGACAGAGACAGAGACAGAGACAGAGACAGAGACAGAGACAGAGACAGAGAGAGAGACAGAGACAGAGACAGAGACAGAGACAGAGACAGAGACAGAGACAGAGACAGAGACAGAGACAGAGACGGAGACGGAGACAGAGACAGAGGAATAAACAGAGAGAGAGACAGAGGAATAGACAGAGACAGAGACAGAAACAGCGACAGGCACAGGGAGAGGGACAGGGTCAGAGACAGAGACAGAGGATTAGACAGAGACAGAGACAGAAACAGCGACAGGCACAGGGAGAGGGACAGGGACAGAGACAGAGACAGAGACAGAGACAGAGACAGAGACAGAGACAGAGACAGAGACAGAGACAGAGACAGAGACAGAGACAGAGACAGAGACAGAGACAGAGACAGAGACAGAGACAGAGACAGAGACAGACACAGAGACAGAGACAGAGACGGAGACAGAGACAGAGACAGAGACAGAGACAGAGACAGAGACAGAGACAGAGACAGAGACAGAGACAGAGACAGAGACAGAGAGAGAGACAGAGACAGAGACAGAGACAGAGACAGAGACAGAGACAGAGACAGAGACAGAGACAGAGACAGAGACAGAGACAGAGACAGAGACGGAGACAGAGACAGAGACAGAGACAGAGACAGAGACGGAGACAAAGACAGAGACAGAGGGAGAGACAGCGGCAGAGACAGAGACAGAGACAGAGACAGAGACAGAGACAGAGACAGAGACAGAGACAGAGACAGAGACGGAGACAAAGACAGAGACAGAGGGAGAGACAGCGGCAGAGACAGAGACAGAGACAGAGACAGAGACAGAGACAGAGACAGAGACATAGACAGACACAGAGACGGAGACAAAGACCGAGACAGAGACAGAGACGGAGACAGAGGCAGCGACAGAGCCAGGGACAGAGACTGAGACAGAGACAGAGGCAGAGACAGCGACAGAGACAGAGACAGAGACAGAGACAGAGACAGAGACAGAGACAGAGACAGAGACAGGGCGGAGACAGAGGCAGAGACAGAGACAGAGACAGAGACAGAGACAGAGACAGAGACAGAGACAGAGACAGAGACAGAGACAGAGACAGAGACAGAGACAGAGACAGAGACAGAGACAGAGACAGAGACAGAGACAGAGACGGAGGGAGAGACAGAGGCAGAGACAGAGACAGAGACAGAGACAGAGACAGAGACAGAGACAGAGACAGAGACAGAGACAGAGACAGAGACAGAGACAGAGACAGAGACATAGACAGACACAGAGACGGAGACAGAGACCGAGACAGAGACAGAGACGGAGACAGAGGCAGAGACGGAGACAGAGACAGAGACAGAGACAGAGACAGAGACAGAGACAGAGACAGAGACAGAGACAGAGACAGAGACGGAGACAGAGACAGAGACAGAGACGGAGACAAAGACAGAGACAGAGGGAGAGACAGCGGCAGAGACAGAGACAGAGACAGAGACAGAGACAGAGACAGAGACAGAGACATAGACAGACACAGAGACGGAGACAAAGACCGAGACAGAGACAGAGACGGAGACAGAGGCAGAGACAGAGCCAGGGACAGATACTGAGACAGAGACAGAGACAGAGACAGCGACAGAGACAGAGACAGAGACAGAGACAGAGACAGAGACAGAGACAGGGCGGAGACAGAGGCAGAGACAGAGACAGAGACACAGACAGAGACAGAGACAGAGATAGAGACAGAGACAGAGACAGAGACAGAGACAGAGACAGAGACAGAGACAGAGACAGAGACAGAGACAGAGACAGAGACAGAGACAGAGACAGAGACAGAGAGAGAGACAGAGACAGAGACAGAGACAGAGACAGAGACAGAGACAGAGACAGAGACAGAGACAGAGACGGAGACGGAGACAGAGACAGAGGAATAGACAGAGAGAGAGACAGAGGAATAGACAGAGACAGAGACAGAAACAGCGACAGGCACAGGGAGAGGGACAGGGTCAGAGACAGAGACAGAGGATTAGACAGAGACAGAGACAGAAACAGCGACAGGCACAGGGAGAGGGACAGGGACAGAGACAGAGACAGAGACAGAGACAGAGACAGAGACAGAGACAGAGACAGAGACAGAGACAGAGACAGAGACAGAGACAGAGGAAGAGACAGCGACAGAGACAGAGACAGAGACAGAGACAGAGACAGAGACAGAGACAGAGACAGAGACAGAGACAGAGACAGAGACAGAGACAGAGACAGAGACAGAGACAGAGACAGAGACAGAGACAGAGACAGAGACAGAGACAGAGACAGAGACAGACACAGAGACGGAGACAAAGACCGAGACAGAGACAGAGACGGAGACAGAGGCAGAGACAGAGCCAGGGACAGAGACGGAGACAGAGACAGAGGAAGAGACAGCGACAGAGACAGAGACAGAGACAGAGACAGAGACAGAGACAGAGACAGAGACAGAGACAGAGACAGAGACAGAGACAGAGACAGAGACAGAGACAGAGACAGAGACAGAGACAGAGACAGAGACAGAGACAGAGACAGAGACAGAGACAGAGACAGAGACAGAGACAGAGACAGAGACAGAGACAGAGACAGAGACAGAGACAGAGACAGAGACAGAGACAGAGACAGAGACGGAGACAAAGGCCGAGACAGAGACAGAGACCGAGACAGAGACAAAGACAGAGACAGAGACGGAGACAGAGACAGAGACGGAGGAATAGACAGAGACAGAGACAGAGGAATAGACAGAGACAGAGACAGAAACAGCGACAGGCACAGGGAGAGGGACAGGGTCAGAGACAGAGACAGAGGATTAGACAGAGACAGAGACAGAAACAGCGACAGGCACAGGGAGAGGGACAGGGACAGAGACAGAGACAGAGACAGAGACAGAGACAGAGACAGAGACAGAGACAGAGACAGAGACAGAGACAGAGACAGAGACAGAGACAGAGACAGAGACAGAGACAGAGACAGAGACAGAGACAGAGACAGAGACAGAGACAGGGCGGAGACAGAGACAGAGACAGAGACAGGGCGGAGACAGAGACAGAGACAGAGACAGAGACAGAGACAGAGACAGAGACAGAGACAGAGACAGAGACGGAGGAATAGACAGAGACAGAGACAGAGGAATAGACAGAGACAGAGACAGATACAGCGACAGGCACAGGGAGAGGGACAGGGTCAGAGACAGAGACAGAGGATTAGACAGAGACAGAGACAGAGACAGAGACAGAGACAGAGACAGAGACAGAGACAGAGACAGAGACAGAGACAGAGACAGAGACAGAGACGGAGACAGAGACAGAGACAGAGGCAGAGACAAAGACCGAGACAGAGACAGAGACGGAGACAGAGGTAGAGACAGAGCCAGGAACAGAGACGAAGACAGAGACAGAGGAAGAGACAGCGACAGAGACAGAGACAGAGACAGAGACAGAGACAGAGACAGAGACAGAGACAGAGACAGAGACAGAGACAGAGACAGAGACAGAGACAGAGACAGAGACAGAGACAGAGACAGAGACAGAGACAGAGACAGAGACAGAGACAGAGACAGAGACAGAGACAGAGACAGGGACAGAGACAGAGACAGAGACAGAGACGGAGACAATGGCCGAGACAGAGACAGAGACCGAGACAGAGACAAAGACAGAGACAGAGACGAAGACAGAGACAGAGACGGAGGAATAGACAGAGACAGAGACAGAGGAATAGACAGAGACAGAGACAGATACAGCGACAGGCACAGGGAGAGGGACAGGGTCAGAGACAGAGACAGAGGATTAGACAGAGACAGAGACAGAGACAGAGACAGAGACAGAGACAGAGACAGAGACAGAGACAGAGACAGAGACAGAGACAGAGACAGAGACAGAGACGGAGACAGAGACAGAGACAGAGGCAGAGACAGAGACAGAGACAGAGACAGAGACAGAGACAGAGACAGAGACCAGGACAGAGACAGAGACAGAGACAGACACAGAGGCAGAGACAGAGACGGAGACAGAGACAGAGACAGAGACAGAGACAGAGACAGAGACAGAGACAGAGACAGAGACAGAGACAGAGACAGAGACAGAGACAGAGACAGAGACGGAGACAAAGACCGAGACAGAGACAGAGACCGAGACAGACACAGAGACTGAGACGCAGGCAGAGACACAGACAGAGACGGAGACAGAGGCAGAGACAGAGCCAGGGATAGAGACGGAGACGCAGATAGAGGCAGAGACAGAGACAGAGACGGAGACAGAGGCAGAGACAGAGCCAGGGACGGAGACAGAGACAGAGACAGAGACAGAGACAGAGACAGAGACGGAGACAAAGACCGAGACAGAGACAAAGAGAGAGGCAGACACGGAGACAGAGACAGAGACAGAGGAATAGACAGAGACAGAGACAGAGGAATAGACAGAGACAGAGACAGAAACAGCGACAGGCGCAGGGAGAGGGACAGGGTCAGAGACAGAGACAGAGGATTAGACAGAGACAGAGACAGAAACAGCGACAGGCACAGGGAGAGGGACAGGGACAGAGACAGAGACAGAGACAGAGACAGAGACAGAGACAGAGACAGAGACAGAGAGAGAGACAGAGACAGAGACAGAGACAGAGACAGAGACGGGGACAGAGACAGAGACAGAGACAGACACAGAGACAGAGACAGAGACAGAGGCAGAGACAGAGCCAGGGACAGAGACTGAGACGGGGACAGAGGCAGAGACAGCGACAGAGACAGAGACAGAGACAGAGACAGAGACAGAGACAGAGACAGAGACAGAGACAGAGACAGAGACAGAGACGGAGACAGAGACAGAGACAGAGACAGAGACAGAGACAGAGACAGAGACAGAGACAGAGACAGAGACAGAGACAGAGACAGAGACAGAGACAGAGACAGAGACAGAGACAGAGACAGAGACAGAGACAGAGACAGAGACAGAGACAGAGACAGAGACAGACACAGAGACAGAGACAGAGACGGAGACAGAGACAGAGACAGAGACAGAGACAGAGACAGAGACAGAGACAGAGACAGAGACAGAGACAGAGACAGAGACAGAGACGGAGACAGAGACAGAGACAGAGACAGAGACAGAGACGGAGACAAAGACAGAGACAGTGGGAGAGACAGCGGCAGAGACAGAGACAGAGACAGAGACAGAGACAGAGACAGAGACAGAGACATAGACAGACACAGAGACGGAGACAAAGACCGAGACAGAGACAGAGACGGAGACAGAGGCAGCGACAGAGCCAGGGACAGAGACTGAGACAGAGACAGAGGCAGAGACAGCGACAGAGACAGAGACAGAGACAGAGACAGAGACAGAGACAGAGACAGAGACAGAGACAGAGACAGAGACAGAGACAGAGACAGAGACAGGGCGGAGACAGAGGCAGAGGCAGAGACAGAGACAGAGACAGAGACAGAGACAGAGATAGAGACGGAGACAGAGACAGAGACAGAGACAGAGACAGAGACAGAGACAGAGACAGAGACAGAGACAGAGACAGAGACAGAGACAGAGACAGAGACAGAGACAGAGACGGAGACAAAGACAGAGACAGAGGGAGAGACAGAGACAGAGACAGAGACAGAGACAGAGACAGAGACAGAGACAGAGACAGAGACAGAGACAGAGACAGAGACAGAGACAGAGACATAGACAGACACAGAGACGGAGACAGAGACCGAGACAGAGACAGAGACGGAGACAGAGGCAGAGACAGAGACAGAGACAGAGACAGAGACAGAGACAGAGACAGAGACAGAGTCAGAGACAGAGACGGAGACAGAGACAGAGACGGAGACAGAGACAGAGACAGAGACGGAGACAAAGACAGAGACAGAGGGAGAGACAGCGGCAGAGACAGAGACAGAGACAGAGACAGAGACAGAGACAGAGACAGAGACATAGACAGACACAGAGACGGAGACAAAGACCGAGACAGAGACAGAGACGGAGACAGAGGCAGAGACAGAGCCAGGGACAGAGACAGAGACAGACACAGAGACAGAGACAGAGACGGAGACAGAGACAGAGACAGAGACAGAGACAGAGACAGAGACAGAGACAGAGACAGAGACAGAGACAGAGACAGAGACAGAGACAGAGACAGAGACAGAGACAGAGACAGAGACAGAGACAGAGACAGAGAGAGAGACAGAGACAGAGACAGAGACAGAGACAGAGACAGAGACAGAGACAGAGACAGAGACAGAGACAGAGACAGAGACAGAGACGGAGACAAAGACAGAGACAGAGGGAGAGACAGCGGCAGAGACAGAGACAGAGACAGAGACAGAGACATAGACAGACACAGAGACGGAGACAAAGACCGAGACAGAGACAGAGACGGAGACAGAGGCAGCGACAGAGCCAGGGACAGAGACTGAGACAGAGACAGAGGCAGAGACAGCGACAGAGACAGAGACAGAGACAGAGACAGAGACAGAGACAGAGACAGAGACAGAGACAGAGACAGAGACAGGGCGGAGACAGAGGCAGAGACAGAGACAGAGACAGAGACAGAGACAGAGACAGAGATAGAGACAGAGACAGAGACAGAGACAGAGACAGAGGGAGAGACAGCGGCAGAGACAGAGACAGAGACAGAGACAGAGACAGAGACAGAGACAGAGACATAGACAGACACAGAGACGGAGACAAAGACCGAGACAGAGACAGAGACGGAGACAGAGGCAGAGACAGAGCCAGGGACAGAGACAGAGACAGACACAGAGACAGAGACAGAGACGGAGACAGAGACAGAGACAGAGACAGAGACAGAGACAGAGACAGAGACAGAGACAGAGACAGAGACAGAGACAGAGACAGAGACAGAGACAGAGACAGAGACAGAGACAGAGACAGAGACAGAGACAGAGAGAGAGACAGAGACAGAGACAGAGACAGAGACAGAGACAGAGACAGAGACAGAGACAGAGACAGAGACAGAGACAGAGACAGAGACGGAGACAAAGACAGAGACAGAGGGAGAGACAGCGGCAGAGACAGAGACAGAGACAGAGACAGAGACATAGACAGACACAGAGACGGAGACAAAGACCGAGACAGAGACAGAGACGGAGACAGAGGCAGCGACAGAGCCAGGGACAGAGACTGAGACAGAGACAGAGGCAGAGACAGCGACAGAGACAGAGACAGAGACAGAGACAGAGACAGAGACAGAGACAGAGACAGAGACAGAGACAGAGACAGGGCGGAGACAGAGGCAGAGACAGAGACAGAGACAGAGACAGAGACAGAGACAGAGATAGAGACAGAGACAGAGACAGAGACAGAGACAGAGACAGAGACAGAGACAGAGACAGAGACAGAGACAGAGACAGAGACAGAGACAGAGACAGAGACGGAGGGAGAGACAGAGACAGAGACAGAGACAGAGACAGAGACAGAGACAGAGACAGAGACAGAGACAGAGACAGAGACAGAGACAGAGACAGAGACATAGACAGACACGGAGACAGAGACAGAGACAGAGACAGAGACAGAGACAGAGACAGAGACAGGGCGGAGACAGAGGCAGAGACAGAGACAGAGACACAGACAGAGACAGAGACAGAGATAGAGACAGAGACAGAGACAGAGACAGAGACAGAGACAGAGACAGAGACAGAGACAGAGACAGAGACAGAGACAGAGACAGAGACAGAGACAGAGACAGAGACAGAGAGAGAGACAGAGACAGAGACAGAGACAGAGACAGAGACAGAGACAGAGACAGAGACAGAGACAGAGACAGAGACGGAGACGGAGACAGAGACAGAGGAATAGACAGAGAGAGAGACAGAGGAATAGACAGAGACAGAGACAGAAACAGCGACAGGCACAGGGAGAGGGACAGGGTCAGAGACAGAGACAGAGGATTAGACAGAGACAGAGACAGAAACAGCGACAGGCACAGGGAGAGGGACAGGGACAGAGACAGAGACAGAGACAGAGACAGAGACAGAGACAGAGACAGAGACAGAGACAGAGACAGAGACAGAGACAGAGACAGAGACAGAGACAGAGACAGAGACAGAGACAGAGACAGAGACAGACACAGAGACAGAGACAGAGACGGAGACAGAGACAGAGACAGAGACAGAGACAGAGACAGAGACAGAGACAGAGACAGAGACAGAGACAGAGACAGAGACAGAGAGAGAGACAGAGACAGAGACAGAGACAGAGACAGAGACAGAGACAGAGACAGAGACAGAGACAGAGACAGAGACAGAGACAGAGACGGAGACAGAGACAGAGACAGAGACAGAGACAGAGACGGAGACAAAGACAGAGACAGAGGGAGAGACAGCGGCAGAGACAGAGACAGAGACAGAGACAGAGACAGAGACAGAGACAGAGACAGAGACAGAGACAGAGACGGAGACAAAGACAGAGACAGAGGGAGAGACAGCGGCAGAGACAGAGACAGAGACAGAGACAGAGACAGAGACAGAGACAGAGACATAGACAGACACAGAGACGGAGACAAAGACCGAGACAGAGACAGAGACGGAGACAGAGGCAGCGACAGAGCCAGGGACAGAGACTGAGACAGAGACAGAGGCAGAGACAGCGACAGAGACAGAGACAGAGACAGAGACAGAGACAGAGACAGAGACAGAGACAGAGACAGAGACAGAGACAGGGCGGAGACAGAGGCAGAGACAGAGACAGAGACAGAGACAGAGACAGAGACAGAGACAGAGACAGAGACAGAGACAGAGACAGAGACAGAGACAGAGACAGAGACAGAGACAGAGACAGAGACAGAGACAGAGACAGAGACGGAGGGAGAGACAGAGGCAGAGACAGAGACAGAGACAGAGACAGAGACAGAGACAGAGACAGAGACAGAGACAGAGACAGAGACAGAGACAGAGACAGAGACATAGACAGACACAGAGACGGAGACAGAGACCGAGACAGAGACAGAGACGGAGACAGAGGCAGAGACGGAGACAGAGACAGAGACAGAGACAGAGACAGAGACAGAGACAGAGACAGAGACAGAGACAGAGACAGAGACAGAGACGGAGACAGAGACAGAGACAGAGACGGAGACAAAGACAGAGACAGAGGGAGAGACAGCGGCAGAGACAGAGACAGAGACAGAGACAGAGACAGAGACAGAGAGAGAGACAGAGACATAGACAGACACAGAGACGGAGACAAAGACCGAGACAGAGACAGAGACGGAGACAGAGGCAGAGACAGAGCCAGGGACAGATACTGAGACGGAGACAGAGACAGAGGAATAGACAGAGAGAGAGACAGAGGAATAGACAGAGACAGAGACAGAAACAGCGACAGGCACAGGGAGAGGGACAGGGTCAGAGACAGAGACAGAGGATTAGACAGAGACAGAGACAGAAACAGCGACAGGCACAGGGAGAGGGACAGGGACAGAGACAGAGACAGAGACAGAGACAGAGACAGAGACAGAGACAGAGACAGAGACAGAGACAGAGACAGAGGAAGAGACAGCGACAGAGACAGAGACAGAGACAGAGACAGAGACAGAGACAGAGACAGAGACAGAGACAGAGACAGAGACAGAGACAGAGACAGAGACAGAGACAGAGACAGAGACAGAGACAGAGACAGAGACAGAGACAGAGACAGAGACAGACACAGAGACGGAGACAAAGACCGAGACAGAGACAGAGACGGAGACAGAGGCAGAGACAGAGCCAGGGACAGAGACGGAGACAGAGACAGAGGAAGAGACAGCGACAGAGACAGAGACAGAGACAGAGACAGAGACAGAGACAGAGACAGAGACAGAGACAGAGACAGAGACAGAGACAGAGACAGAGACAGAGACAGAGACAGAGACAGAGACAGAGACAGAGACAGAGACAGAGACAGAGACAGAGACAGAGACAGAGACAGAGACAGAGACAGAGACAGAGACAGAGACAGAGACAGAGACGGAGACAAAGGCCGAGACAGAGACAGAGACCGAGACAGAGACAAAGACAGAGACAGAGACGGAGACAGAGACAGAGACGGAGGAATAGACAGAGACAGAGACAGAGGAATAGACAGAGACAGAGACAGAAACAGCGACAGGCACAGGGAGAGGGACAGGGTCAGAGACAGAGACAGAGGATTAGACAGAGACAGAGACAGAAACAGCGACAGGCACAGGGAGAGGGACAGGGACAGAGACAGAGACAGAGACAGAGACAGAGACAGAGACAGAGACAGAGACAGAGACAGAGACAGAGACAGAGACAGAGACAGAGACAGAGACAGAGACAGGGCGGAGACAGAGACAGAGACAGAGACAGGGCGGAGACAGAGACAGAGACAGAGACAGAGACAGAGACAGAGACAGAGACAGAGACAGAGACAGAGACAGAGACAGAGACGGAGACAAAGACCGAGACAGAGACAGAGACGGAGACAGAGGTAGAGACAGAGCCAGGAACAGAGACGAAGACAGAGACAGAGGAAGAGACAGCGACAGAGACAGAGACAGAGACAGAGACAGAGACAGAGACAGAGACAGAGACAGAGACAGAGACAGAGACAGAGACAGAGACAGAGACAGAGACAGAGACAGAGACAGAGACAGAGACAGAGACAGAGACAGGGACAGAGACAGAGACAGAGACAGAGACGGAGACAATGGCCGAGACAGAGACAGAGACCGAGACAGAGACAAAGACAGAGACAGAGACGAAGACAGAGACAGAGACGGAGGAATAGACAGAGACAGAGACAGAGGAATAGACAGAGACAGAGACAGATACAGCGACAGGCACAGGGAGAGGGACAGGGTCAGAGACAGAGACAGAGGATTAGACAGAGACAGAGACAGAGACAGAGACAGAGACAGAGACAGAGACAGAGACAGAGACAGAGACAGAGACAGAGACAGAGACGGAGACAGAGACAGAGACAGAGGCAGAGACAGAGACAGAGACAGAGACAGAGACAGAGACAGAGACAGAGACCAGGACAGAGACAGAGACAGAGACAGACACAGAGGCAGAGACAGAGACGGAGACAGAGACAGAGACAGAGACAGAGACAGAGACAGAGACAGAGACAGAGACAGAGACAGAGACAGAGACAGAGACAGAGACAGAGACAGAGACAGAGACAGAGACGGAGACAAAGACAGAGACAGAGGGAGAGACAGCGGCAGAGACAGAGACAGAGACAGAGACAGAGACAGAGACAGAGACAGAGACATAGACAGACACAGAGACGGAGACAAAGACCGAGACAGAGACAGAGACGGAGACAGAGGCAGCGACAGAGCCAGGGACAGAGACTGAGACAGAGACAGAGGCAGAGACAGCGACAGAGACAGAGACAGAGACAGAGACAGAGACAGAGACAGAGACAGAGACAGAGACAGAGACAGGGCGGAGACAGAGGCAGAGACAGAGACAGAGACAGAGACAGAGACAGAGACAGAGATAGAGACAGAGACAGAGACAGAGACAGAGACAGAGACAGAGACAGAGACAGAGACAGAGACAGAGACAGAGACAGAGACAGAGACAGAGACAGAGACAGAGACAGAGACGGAGACAAAGACAGAGACAGAGGGAGAGACAGAGACAGAGACAGAGACAGAGACTGAGACAGAGACAGAGACAGAGACAGAGACAGAGACAGAGACATAGACAGAGACAGAGACAGAGACATAGACAGACACAGAGACGGAGACAGAGACCGAGACAGAGACAGAGACGGAGACAGAGGCAGAGACAGAGACAGAGACAGAGACAGAGACAGAGACAGAGACAGAGACAGAGACAGAGACAGAGACAGAGACAGAGACAGAGACAGAGACAGAGACAGAGACGGAGACAGAGACAGAGACAGAGACGGAGACAAAGACAGAGACAGAGGGAGAGACAGCGGCAGAGACAGAGACAGAGACAGAGACAGAGACATAGACAGACACAGAGACGGAGACAAAGACCGAGACGGAGACAGAGACGGAGACAGAGGCAGAGACAGAGCCAGGGACAGAGACTGAGACAGAGACAGAGGCAGAGACAGCGACAGAGACAGAGACAGAGACAGAGACAGAGACAGAGACAGAGACAGAGACAGAGACAGAGACAGGGCGGAGACAGAGGCAGAGACAGAGACAGAGACAGAGACAGAGACAGAGACGGAGACAGAGACAGAGACAGAGACGGAGACAAAGACAGAGACAGAGGGAGAGACAGCGGCAGAGACAGAGACAGAGACAGAGACAGAGACATAGACAGACACAGAGACGGAGACAAAGACCGAGACGGAGACAGAGACGGAGACAGAGGCAGAGACAGAGCCAGGGACAGAGACTGAGACAGAGACAGAGGCAGAGACAGAGACAGAGACAGAGACAGAGACAGAGACAGAGACAGAGACAGAGACAGAGACAGAGACAGAGACGGAGACAAAGGCCGAGACAGAGACAGAGACCGAGACAGAGACAAAGACAGAGACAGAGACGGAGACAGAGACAGAGACGGAGGAATAGACAGAGACAGAGACAGAGGAATAGACAGAGACAGAGACAGAAACAGCGACAGGCACAGGGAGAGGGACAGGGACAGAGACAGAGACAGAGACAGAGACAGAGACAGAGACAGAGACAGAGACAGAGACAGAGACAGAGACAGAGACAGAGACAGAGACAGAGACAGAGACAGAGACAGAGACAGAGACAGAGACAGAGACAGAGACAGAGACAGAGACAGAGACAGAGACAGAGACAGAGACAGAGACAGAGACAGAGACAGGGCAGAGACAGAGGCAGAGACAGAGGCAGAGACAGAGACAGAGACAGAGACAGAGACAGAGACAGAGACAGAGACAGAGACAGAGACAGAGACAGAGACAGAGACAGAGACAGAGACAGCGACAGAGACAGAGACAGAGACAGAGACAGAGACAGAGACAGAGACAGAGACAGGGCGGAGACAGAGACAGAGACAGGGACAGAGACAGAGACAGAGACAGAGACAGAGACAGAGACAGAGACAGAGACAGAGACAGAGACAGAGACAGAGACAGAGACAGAGACAGAGACAGAGACAGAGACAGAGACAGAGACAGACACAGAGACGGAGACAAAGACCGAGACAGAGACAGAGACGGAGACAGAGGTAGAGACAGAGCCAGGGACAGAGACGAAGACAGAGACAGAGGAAGAGACAGCGACAGGGACAGAGACAGAGACAGAGACAGAGACAGAGACAGAGACAGAGACAGAGACAGAGACAGAGACAGAGACAGAGACAGAGACAGAGACAGAGACAGAGACAGGGACAGAGACAGAGACAGAGACAGAGACGGAGACAATGGCCGAGACAGAGACAGAGACCGAGACAGAGACAAAGACAGAGACAGAGACGAAGACAGAGACAGAGACGGAGGAATAGACAGAGACAGAGACAGAGGAATAGACAGAGACAGAGACAGAAACAGCGACAGGCACAGGGAGAGGGACAGGGTCAGAGACAGAGACAGAGGATTAGACAGAGACAGAGACAGAGACAGAGACAGAGACAGAGACAGAGACAGAGACAGAGACAGAGACAGAGACAGAGACAGAGACAGAGACAGAGACAGAGACGGAGACAGAGACAGAGACAGAGGCAGAGACAGAGACAGAGACAGAGACAGAGACAGAGACAGAGACAGAGACCAGGACAGAGACAGAGACAGAGACAGACACAGAGGCAGAGACAGAGACGGAGACAGAGACAGAGACAGAGACAGAGACAGAGACAGAGACAGAGACAGAGACAGAGACAGAGACAGAGACAGAGACAGAGACAGAGACAGAGACGGAGACAAAGACCGAGACAGAGACAGAGACCGAGACAGACACAGAGACTGAGACGCAGGCAGAGACACAGACAGAGACGGAGACAGAGGCAGAGACAGAGCCAGGGATAGAGACGGAGACGCAGATAGAGGCAGAGACAGAGACAGAGACGGAGACAGAGGCAGAGACAGAGCCAGGGACGGAGACAGAGACAGAGACAGAGACAGAGACAGAGACAGAGACAGAGACGGAGACAAAGACCGAGACAGAGACAAAGAGAGAGGCAGACACGGAGACAGAGACAGAGACAGAGGAATAGACAGAGACAGAGACAGAGGAATAGACAGAGACAGAGACAGAAACAGCGACAGGCGCAGGGAGAGGGACAGGGTCAGAGACAGAGACAGAGGATTAGACAGAGACAGAGACAGAAACAGCGACAGGCACAGGGAGAGGGACAGGGACAGAGACAGAGACAGAGACAGAGACAGAGACAGAGACAGAGACAGAGACAGAGAGAGAGACAGAGACAGAGACAGAGACAGAGACAGAGACGGGGACAGAGACAGAGACAGAGACAGACACAGAGACAGAGACAGAGACAGAGGCAGAGACAGAGCCAGGGACAGAGACTGAGACGGAGACAGAGGCAGAGACAGCGACAGAGACAGAGACAGAGACAGAGACAGAGACAGAGACAGAGACAGAGACAGAGACACAGACAGAGACAGAGACAGAGATAGAGACAGAGACAGAGACAGAGACAGAGACAGAGACAGAGACAGAGACAGAGACAGAGACAGAGACAGAGACAGAGACAGAGACAGAGAGAGAGACAGAGACAGAGACAGAGACAGAGACAGAGACAGAGACAGAGACAGAGACAGAGACAGAGACAGAGACGGAGACGGAGACAGAGACAGAGACAGAGACAGAGACAGAGACGGAGACAAAGACAGAGACAGAGGGAGAGACAGCGGCAGAGACAGAGACAGAGACAGAGACAGAGACAGAGACAGAGACAGAGACAGAGACAGAGACAGAGACAGAGACAGAGACAGAGACAGAGACAGAGACAGAGACGGAGACAAAGGCCGAGACAGAGACAGAGACCGAGACAGAGACAAAGACAGAGACAGAGACGGAGACAGAGACAGAGACGGAGGAATAGACAGAGACAGAGACAGAGGAATAGACAGAGACAGAGACAGAAACAGCGACAGGCACAGGGAGAGGGACAGGGTCAGAGACAGAGACAGAGGATTAGACAGAGACAGAGACAGAAACAGCGACAGGCACAGGGAGAGGGACAGGGACAGAGACAGAGACAGAGACAGAGACAGAGACAGAGACAGAGACAGAGACAGAGACAGAGACAGAGACAGAGACAGAGACAGAGACAGCGACAGAGACAGAGACAGAGACAGAGACAGAGGCAGAGACAGAGACAGAGACAGAG
The DNA here is from genome assembly GCA_945859595.2 of Megachile willughbiella. NCBI lineage: Eukaryota > Metazoa > Arthropoda > Insecta > Hymenoptera > Megachilidae > Megachile > Megachile willughbiella. The sequence goes on from CAMAOD020000293.1 coordinate 355,548, forward strand.
ACAGAGACAGAGACAGAGATAGAGACAGAGACAGAGACAGAGACAGAGACAGAGACAGAGACAGAGACAGAGACAGAGACAGAGACAGAGACAGAGACAGAGACAGAGACAGAGACAGAGACGGAGACAAAGACAGAGACAGAGGGAGAGACAGAGACAGAGACAGAGACAGAGGCTGAGACAGAGACAGAGACAGAGACAGAGACAGAGACAGAGACATAGACAGAGACAGAGACAGAGACATAGACAGACACAGAGACGGAGACAGAGACCGAGACAGAGACAGAGACGGAGACAGAGGCAGAGACAGAGACAGAGACAGAGACAGAGACAGAGACAGAGACAGAGACAGAGACAGAGACAGAGACAGAGACAGAGACAGAGACAGAGACGGAGACAGAGACAGAGACAGAGACGGAGACAAAGACAGAGACAGAGGGAGAGACAGCGGCAGAGACAGAGACAGAGACAGAGACAGAGACATAGACAGACACAGAGACGGAGACAAAGACCGAGACGGAGACAGAGACGGAGACAGAGGCAGAGACAGAGCCAGGGACAGAGACTGAGACAGAGACAGAGGCAGAGACAGCGACAGAGACAGAGACAGAGACAGAGACAGAGACAGAGACAGAGACAGAGACAGAGACAGGGCGGAGACAGAGGCAGAGACAGAGACAGAGACACAGACAGAGACAGAGACAGAGATAGAGACAGAGACAGAGACAGAGACAGAGACAGAGACAGAGACAGAGACAGAGACAGAGACAGAGACAGAGACAGAGACAGAGAGAGAGACAGAGACAGAGACAGAGACAGAGACAGAGACAGAGACAGAGACAGAGACAGAGACAGAGACAGAGACGGAGACGGAGACAGAGACAGAGACAGAGACAGAGACAGAGACGGAGACAAAGACAGAGACAGAGGGAGAGACAGCGGCAGAGACAGAGACAGAGACAGAGACAGAGACAGAGACAGAGACAGAGACAGAGACAGAGACAGAGACAGAGACAGAGACAGAGACAGAGACAGAGACAGAGACGGAGACAAAGGCCGAGACAGAGACAGAGACCGAGACAGAGACAAAGACAGAGACAGAGACGGAGACAGAGACAGAGACGGAGGAATAGACAGAGACAGAGACAGAGGAATAGACAGAGACAGAGACAGAAACAGCGACAGGCACAGGGAGAGGGACAGGGTCAGAGACAGAGACAGAGGATTAGACAGAGACAGAGACAGAAACAGCGACAGGCACAGGGAGAGGGACAGGGACAGAGACAGAGACAGAGACAGAGACAGAGACAGAGACAGAGACAGAGACAGAGACAGAGACAGAGACAGAGACAGAGACAGCGACAGAGACAGAGACAGAGACAGAGACAGAGGCAGAGACAGAGACAGAGACAGAGACAGAGACAGAGACAGAGATAGAGACAGAGACAGAGACAGAGACAGAGACAGAGACAGAGACAGAGACAGAGACAGAGACAGAGACAGAGACAGAGACAGAGACAGAGACAGAGACAGAGACGGAGACAAAGACAGAGACAGAGGGAGAGACAGAGACAGAGACAGAGACAGAGACTGAGACAGAGACAGAGACAGAGACAGAGACAGAGACAGAGACATAGACAGAGACAGAGACAGAGACATAGACAGACACAGAGACGGAGACAGAGACCGAGACAGAGACAGAGACGGAGACAGAGGCAGAGACAGAGACAGAGACAGAGACAGAGACAGAGACAGAGACAGAGACAGAGACAGAGACAGAGACAGAGACAGAGACAGAGACAGAGACAGAGACAGAGACAGAGACGGAGACAGAGACAGAGACAGAGACGGAGACAAAGACAGAGACAGAGGGAGAGACAGCGGCAGAGACAGAGACAGAGACAGAGACAGAGACATAGACAGACACAGAGACGGAGACAAAGACCGAGACGGAGACAGAGACGGAGACAGAGGCAGAGACAGAGCCAGGGACAGAGACTGAGACAGAGACAGAGGCAGAGACAGCGACAGAGACAGAGACAGAGACAGAGACAGAGGCAGAGACAGAGACAGAGACAGAGACAGGGCGGAGACAGAGGCAGAGACAGAGACAGAGACACAGACAGAGACAGAGACAGAGATAGAGACAGAGACAGAGACAGAGACAGAGACAGAGACAGAGACAGAGACAGAGACAGAGACAGAGACAGAGACAGAGACAGAGACAGAGACAGAGAGAGAGACAGAGACAGAGACAGAGACAGAGACAGAGACAGAGACAGAGACAGAGACAGAGACAGAGACAGAGACAGAGACGGAGACGGAGACAGAGACAGAGACAGAGACAGAGACAGAGACGGAGACAAAGACAGAGACAGAGGGAGAGACAGCGGCAGAGACAGAGACAGAGACAGAGACAGAGACAGAGACAGAGACAGAGACAGAGACAGAGACAGAGACAGAGACAGAGACAGAGACAGAGACAGAGACAAAGACAGAGACAGAGACGGAGACAGAGACAGAGACAGAGACAGAGACAGAGACAGAGCCAGAGACAGAGACAGAGACAGAGACAGAGACAGAGACAGAGACAGAGACAGAGACGGAGACAAAGGCCGAGACAGAGACAGAGACCGAGACAGAGACAAAGACAGAGACAGAGACGGAGACAGAGACAGAGACGGAGGAATAGACAGAGACAGAGACAGAGGAATAGACAGAGACAGAGACAGAAACAGCGACAGGCACAGGGAGAGGGACAGGGACAGAGACAGAGACAGAGACAGAGACAGAGACAGAGACAGAGACAGAGACAGAGACAGAGACAGAGACAGAGACAGAGACAGAGACAGAGACAGAGACAGAGACAGAGACAGAGACAGAGACAGAGACAGAGACAGAGACGGAGACAGAGGTAGAGACAGAGCCAGGAACAGAGACGAAGACAGAGACAGAGGAAGAGACAGCGACAGAGACAGAGACAGAGACAGAGACAGAGACAGAGACAGAGACAGAGACAGAGACAGAGACAGAGACAGAGACAGAGACAGAGACAGAGACAGAGACAGAGACAGAGACAGAGACAGAGACAGAGACAGAGACAGGGACAGAGACAGAGACAGAGACAGAGACGGAGACAATGGCCGAGACAGAGACAGAGACCGAGACAGAGACAAAGACAGAGACAGAGACGAAGACAGAGACAGAGACGGAGGAATAGACAGAGACAGAGACAGAGGAATAGACAGAGACAGAGACAGATACAGCGACAGGCACAGGGAGAGGGACAGGGTCAGAGACAGAGACAGAGGATTAGACAGAGACAGAGACAGAGACAGAGACAGAGACAGAGACAGAGACAGAGACAGAGACAGAGACAGAGACAGAGACAGAGACAGAGACAGAGACGGAGACAGAGACAGAGACAGAGGCAGAGACAGAGACAGAGACAGAGACAGAGACAGAGACAGAGACAGAGACCAGGACAGAGACAGAGACAGAGACAGACACAGAGGCAGAGACAGAGACGGAGACAGAGACAGAGACAGAGACAGAGACAGAGACAGAGACAGAGACAGAGACAGAGACAGAGACAGAGACAGAGACAGAGACGGAGACAAAGACCGAGACAGAGACAGAGACCGAGACAGACACAGAGACTGAGACGCAGGCAGAGACACAGACAGAGACGGAGACAGAGGCAGAGACAGAGCCAGGGATAGAGACGGAGACGCAGATAGAGGCAGAGACAGAGACAGAGACGGAGACAGAGGCAGAGACAGAGCCAGGGACGGAGACAGAGACAGAGACAGAGACAGAGACAGAGACAGAGACGGAGACAAAGACCGAGACAGAGACAAAGAGAGAGGCAGACACGGAGACAGAGACAGAGACAGAGGAATAGACAGAGACAGAGACAGAGGAATAGAGAGAGACAGAGACAGAAACAGCGACAGGCGCAGGGAGAGGGACAGGGTCAGAGACAGAGACAGAGGATTAGACAGAGACAGAGACAGAAACAGCGACAGGCACAGGGAGAGGGACAGGGACAGAGACAGAGACAGAGACAGAGACAGAGACAGAGACAGAGACAGAGACAGAGACAGAGAGAGAGACAGAGACAGAGACAGAGACAGAGACAGAGACGGGGACAGAGACAGAGACAGAGACAGACACAGAGACAGAGACAGAGACAGAGGCAGAGACAGAGCCAGGGACAGAGACTGAGACGGAGACAGAGGCAGAGACAGCGACAGAGACAGAGACAGAGACAGAGACAGAGACAGAGACAGAGACAGAGACAGAGACAGAGACAGAGACAGAGACAGAGACAGAGACGGAGACAGAGACAGAGACAGAGACAGAGACAGAGACGGAGACAAAGACAGAGACAGAGGGAGAGACAGCGGCAGAGACAGAGACAGAGACAGAGACAGAGACAGAGACAGAGACAGAGACATAGACAGACACAGAGACGGAGACAAAGACCGAGACAGAGACAGAGACGGAGACAGAGGCAGCGACAGAGCCAGGGACAGAGACTGAGACAGAGACAGAGGCAGAGACAGCGACAGAGACAGAGACAGAGACAGAGACAGAGACAGAGACAGAGACAGAGACAGGGCGGAGACAGAGGCAGAGACAGAGACAGAGACAGAGACAGAGACAGAGACAGAGATAGAGACAGAGACAGAGACAGAGACAGAGACAAAGACAGAGACAGAGGGAGAGACAGCGGCAGAGACAGAGACAGAGACAGAGACAGAGACATAGACAGACACAGAGACGGAGACAAAGACCGAGACGGAGACAGAGACGGAGACAGAGGCAGAGACAGAGCCAGGGACAGAGACTGAGACAGAGACAGAGGCAGAGACAGCGACAGAGACAGAGACAGAGACAGAGACAGAGACAGAGACAGAGACAGAGACAGAGACAGGGCGGAGACAGAGGCAGAGACAGAGACAGAGACACAGACAGAGACAGAGACAGAGATAGAGACAGAGACAGAGACAGAGACAGAGACAGAGACAGAGACAGAGACAGAGACAGAGACAGAGACAGAGACAGAGACAGAGAGAGAGACAGAGACAGAGACAGAGACAGAGACAGAGACAGAGACAGAGACAGAGACAGAGACAGAGACAGAGACGGAGACGGAGACAGAGACAGAGACAGAGACAGAGACAGAGACGGAGACAAAGACAGAGACAGAGGGAGAGACAGCGGCAGAGACAGAGACAGAGACAGAGACAGAGACAGAGACAGAGACAGAGACAGAGACAGAGACAGAGACAGAGACAGAGACAGAGACAGAGACAGAGACAGAGACGGAGACAAAGGCCGAGACAGAGACAGAGACCGAGACAGAGACAAAGACAGAGACAGAGACGGAGACAGAGACAGAGACGGAGGAATAGACAGAGACAGAGACAGAGGAATAGACAGAGACAGAGACAGAAACAGCGACAGGCACAGGGAGAGGGACAGGGTCAGAGACAGAGACAGAGGATTAGACAGAGACAGAGACAGAAACAGCGACAGGCACAGGGAGAGGGACAGGGACAGAGACAGAGACAGAGACAGAGACAGAGACAGAGACAGAGACAGAGACAGAGACAGAGACAGAGACAGAGACAGAGACAGAGACAGCGACAGAGACAGAGACAGAGACAGAGACAGAGGCAGAGACAGAGACAGAGACAGAGACAGAGACAGAGACAGAGATAGAGACAGAGACAGAGACAGAGACAGAGACAGAGACAGAGACAGAGACAGAGACAGAGACAGAGACAGAGACAGAGACAGAGACAGAGACAGAGACAGAGACGGAGACAAAGACAGAGACAGAGGGAGAGACAGAGACAGAGACAGAGACAGAGACTGAGACAGAGACAGAGACAGAGACAGAGACAGAGACAGAGACATAGACAGAGACAGAGACAGAGACATAGACAGACACAGAGACGGAGACAGAGACCGAGACAGAGACAGAGACGGAGACAGAGGCAGAGACAGAGACAGAGACAGAGACAGAGACAGAGACAGAGACAGAGACAGAGACAGAGACAGAGACAGAGACAGAGACAGAGACAGAGACGGAGACAGAGACAGAGACAGAGACGGAGACAAAGACAGAGACAGAGGGAGAGACAGCGGCAGAGACAGAGACAGAGACAGAGACAGAGACATAGACAGACACAGAGACGGAGACAAAGACCGAGACGGTGACAGAGACGGAGACAGAGGCAGAGACAGAGCCAGGGACAGAGACTGAGACAGAGACAGAGGCAGAGACAGCGACAGAGACAGAGACAGAGACAGAGACAGAGACAGAGACAGAGACAGAGACAGAGACAGGGCGGAGACAGAGGCAGAGACAGAGACAGAGACACAGACAGAGACAGAGACAGAGATAGAGACAGAGACAGAGACGGAGACAGAGGCAGAGACAGAGCCAGGGACGGAGACAGAGACAGAGACAGAGACAGAGACAGAGACAGAGACGGAGACAAAGACCGAGACAGAGACAAAGAGAGAGGCAGACACGGAGACAGAGACAGAGACAGAGGAATAGACAGAGACAGAGACAGAGGAATAGAGAGAGACAGAGACAGAAACAGCGACAGGCGCAGGGAGAGGGACAGGGTCAGAGACAGAGACAGAGGATTAGACAGAGACAGAGACAGAAACAGCGACAGGCACAGGGAGAGGGACAGGGACAGAGACAGAGACAGAGACAGAGACAGAGACAGAGACAGAGACAGAGACAGAGACAGAGAGAGAGACAGAGACAGAGACAGAGACAGAGACAGAGACGGGGACAGAGACAGAGACAGAGACAGACACAGAGACAGAGACAGAGACAGAGGCAGAGACAGAGCCAGGGACAGAGACTGAGACGGAGACAGAGGCAGAGACAGCGACAGAGACAGAGACAGAGACAGAGACAGAGACAGAGACAGAGACAGAGACAGAGACAGAGACAGAGACAGAGACAGAGACGGAGACAGAGACAGAGACAGAGACAGAGACAGAGACGGAGACAAAGACAGAGACAGAGGGAGAGACAGCGGCAGAGACAGAGACAGAGACAGAGACAGAGACAGAGACAGAGACAGAGACATAGACAGACACAGAGACGGAGACAAAGACCGAGACAGAGACAGAGACGGAGACAGAGGCAGCGACAGAGCCAGGGACAGAGACTGAGACAGAGACAGAGGCAGAGACAGCGACAGAGACAGAGACAGAGACAGAGACAGAGACAGAGACAGAGACAGAGACAGGGCGGAGACAGAGGCAGAGACAGAGACAGAGACAGAGACAGAGACAGAGACAGAGATAGAGACAGAGACAGAGACAGAGACAGAGACAAAGACAGAGACAGAGGGAGAGACAGCGGCAGAGACAGAGACAGAGACAGAGACAGAGACATAGACAGACACAGAGACGGAGACAAAGACCGAGACGGAGACAGAGACGGAGACAGAGGCAGAGACAGAGCCAGGGACAGAGACTGAGACAGAGACAGAGGCAGAGACAGCGACAGAGACAGAGACAGAGACAGAGACAGAGACAGAGACAGAGACAGAGACAGAGACAGGGCGGAGACAGAGGCAGAGACAGAGACAGAGACACAGACAGAGACAGAGACAGAGATAGAGACAGAGACAGAGACAGAGACAGAGACAGAGACAGAGACAGAGACAGAGACAGAGACAGAGACAGAGACAGAGACAGAGAGAGAGACAGAGACAGAGACAGAGACAGAGACAGAGACAGAGACAGAGACAGAGACAGAGACAGAGACAGAGACGGAGACGGAGACAGAGACAGAGACAGAGACAGAGACAGAGACGGAGACAAAGACAGAGACAGAGGGAGAGACAGCGGCAGAGACAGAGACAGAGACAGAGACAGAGACAGAGACAGAGACAGAGACAGAGACAGAGACAGAGACAGAGACAGAGACAGAGACAGAGACAGAGACAGAGACGGAGACAAAGGCCGAGACAGAGACAGAGACCGAGACAGAGACAAAGACAGAGACAGAGACGGAGACAGAGACAGAGACGGAGGAATAGACAGAGACAGAGACAGAGGAATAGACAGAGACAGAGACAGAAACAGCGACAGGCACAGGGAGAGGGACAGGGTCAGAGACAGAGACAGAGGATTAGACAGAGACAGAGACAGAAACAGCGACAGGCACAGGGAGAGGGACAGGGACAGAGACAGAGACAGAGACAGAGACAGAGACAGAGACAGAGACAGAGACAGAGACAGAGACAGAGACAGAGACAGAGACAGAGACAGCGACAGAGACAGAGACAGAGACAGAGACAGAGGCAGAGACAGAGACAGAGACAGAGACAGAGACAGAGACAGAGATAGAGACAGAGACAGAGACAGAGACAGAGACAGAGACAGAGACAGAGACAGAGACAGAGACAGAGACAGAGACAGAGACAGAGACAGAGACAGAGACAGAGACGGAGACAAAGACAGAGACAGAGGGAGAGACAGAGACAGAGACAGAGACAGAGACTGAGACAGAGACAGAGACAGAGACAGAGACAGAGACAGAGACATAGACAGAGACAGAGACAGAGACATAGACAGACACAGAGACGGAGACAGAGACCGAGACAGAGACAGAGACGGAGACAGAGGCAGAGACAGAGACAGAGACAGAGACAGAGACAGAGACAGAGACAGAGACAGAGACAGAGACAGAGACAGAGACAGAGACAGAGACAGAGACGGAGACAGAGACAGAGACAGAGACGGAGACAAAGACAGAGACAGAGGGAGAGACAGCGGCAGAGACAGAGACAGAGACAGAGACAGAGACATAGACAGACACAGAGACGGAGACAAAGACCGAGACGGTGACAGAGACGGAGACAGAGGCAGAGACAGAGCCAGGGACAGAGACTGAGACAGAGACAGAGGCAGAGACAGCGACAGAGACAGAGACAGAGACAGAGACAGAGACAGAGACAGAGACAGAGACAGAGACAGGGCGGAGACAGAGGCAGAGACAGAGACAGAGACACAGACAGAGACAGAGACAGAGATAGAGACAGAGACAGAGACAGAGACAGAGACAGAGACAGAGACAGAGACAGAGACAGAGACAGAGACAGAGACAGAGACAGAGAGAGAGACAGAGACAGAGACAGAGACAGAGACAGAGACAGAGACAGAGACAGAGACAGAGACAGAGACAGAGACGGAGACGGAGACAGAGACAGAGACAGAGACAGAGACAGAGACGGAGACAAAGACAGAGACAGAGGGAGAGACAGCGGCAGAGACAGAGACAGAGACAGAGACAGAGACAGAGACAGAGACAGAGACAGAGACAGAGACAGAGACAGAGACAGAGACAGAGACAGAGACAGAGACAGAGACGGAGACAAAGGCCGAGACAGAGACAGAGACCGAGACAGAGACAAAGACAGAGACAGAGACGGAGACAGAGACAGAGACGGAGGAATAGACAGAGACAGAGACAGAGGAATAGACAGAGACAGAGACAGAAACAGCGACAGGCACAGGGAGAGGGACAGGGTCAGAGACAGAGACAGAGGATTAGACAGAGACAGAGACAGAAACAGCGACAGGCACAGGGAGAGGGACAGGGACAGAGACAGAGACAGAGACAGAGACAGAGACAGAGACAGAGACAGAGACAGAGACAGAGACAGAGACAGAGACAGAGACAGCGACAGAGACAGAGACAGAGACAGAGACAGAGGCAGAGACAGAGACAGAGACAGAGACAGAGACAGAGACAGAGACAGAGATAGAGACAGAGACAGAGACAGAGACAGAGACAGAGACAGAGACAGAGACAGAGACAGAGACAGAGACAGAGACAGAGACAGAGACAGAGACAGAGACAGAGACGGAGACAAAGACAGAGACAGAGGGAGAGACAGAGACAGAGACAGAGACAGAGACTGAGACAGAGACAGAGACAGAGACAGAGACAGAGACAGAGACATAGACAGAGACAGAGACAGAGACATAGACAGACACAGAGACGGAGACAGAGACCGAGACAGAGACAGAGACGGAGACAGAGGCAGAGACAGAGACAGAGACAGAGACAGAGACAGAGACAGAGACAGAGACAGAGACAGAGACAGAGACAGAGACAGAGACAGAGACAGAGACAGAGACGGAGACAGAGACAGAGACAGAGACGGAGACAAAGACAGAGACAGAGGGAGAGACAGCGGCAGAGACAGAGACAGAGACAGAGACAGAGACATAGACAGACACAGAGACGGAGACAAAGACCGAGACGGAGACAGAGACGGAGACAGAGGCAGAGACAGAGCCAGGGACAGAGACTGAGACAGAGACAGAGGCAGAGACAGCGACAGAGACAGAGACAGAGACAGAGACAGAGGCAGAGACAGAGACAGAGACAGAGACAGGGCGGAGACAGAGGCAGAGACAGAGACAGAGACACAGACAGAGACAGAGACAGAGATAGAGACAGAGACAGAGACAGAGACAGAGACAGAGACAGAGACAGAGACAGAGACAGAGACAGAGACAGAGACAGAGACAGAGACAGAGAGAGAGACAGAGACAGAGACAGAGACAGAGACAGAGACAGAGACAGAGACAGAGACAGAGACAGAGACAGAGACAGAGACGGAGACGGAGACAGAGACAGAGACAGAGACAGAGACAGAGACGGAGACAAAGACAGAGACAGAGGGAGAGACAGCGGCAGAGACAGAGACAGAGACAGAGACAGAGACAGAGACAGAGACAGAGACAGAGACAGAGACAGAGACAGAGACAGAGACAGAGACAGAGACAGAGACAAAGACAGAGACAGAGACGGAGACAGAGACAGAGACAGAGACAGAGACAGAGACAGAGCCAGAGACAGAGACAGAGACAGAGACAGAGACAGAGACAGAGACAGAGACAGAGACGGAGACAAAGGCCGAGACAGAGACAGAGACCGAGACAGAGACAAAGACAGAGACAGAGACGGAGACAGAGACAGAGACGGAGGAATAGACAGAGACAGAGACAGAGGAATAGACAGAGACAGAGACAGAAACAGCGACAGGCACAGGGAGAGGGACAGGGACAGAGACAGAGACAGAGACAGAGACAGAGACAGAGACAGAGACAGAGACAGAGACAGGGACAGAGACAGAGACAGAGACAGAGACAGAGACAGAGACAGAGACAGAGACAGAGACAGAGACAGAGACAGAGACAGAGACGGAGACAGAGGTAGAGACAGAGCCAGGAACAGAGACGAAGACAGAGACAGAGGAAGAGACAGCGACAGAGACAGAGACAGAGACAGAGACAGAGACAGAGACAGAGACAGAGACAGAGACAGAGACAGAGACAGAGACAGAGACAGAGACAGAGACAGAGACAGAGACAGAGACAGAGACAGAGACAGAGACAGAGACAGAGACAGAGACAGGGACAGAGACAGAGACAGAGACAGAGACGGAGACAATGGCCGAGACAGAGACAGAGACCGAGACAGAGACAAAGACAGAGACAGAGACGAAGACAGAGACAGAGACGGAGGAATAGACAGAGACAGAGACAGAGGAATAGACAGAGACAGAGACAGATACAGCGACAGGCACAGGGAGAGGGACAGGGTCAGAGACAGAGACAGAGGATTAGACAGAGACAGAGACAGAGACAGAGACAGAGACAGAGACAGAGACAGAGACAGAGACAGAGACAGAGACAGAGACAGAGACAGAGACAGAGACAGAGACGGAGACAGAGACAGAGACAGAGGCAGAGACAGAGACAGAGACAGAGACAGAGACAGAGACAGAGACAGAGACCAGGACAGAGACAGAGACAGAGACAGACACAGAGGCAGAGACAGAGACGGAGACAGAGACAGAGACAGAGACAGAGACAGAGACAGAGACAGAGACAGAGACAGAGACAGAGACAGAGACAGAGACAGAGACGGAGACAAAGACCGAGACAGAGACAGAGACCGAGACAGACACAGAGACTGAGACGCAGGCAGAGACACAGACAGAGACGGAGACAGAGGCAGAGACAGAGCCAGGGATAGAGACGGAGACGCAGATAGAGGCAGAGACAGAGACAGAGACGGAGACAGAGGCAGAGACAGAGCCAGGGACGGAGACAGAGACAGAGACAGAGACAGAGACAGAGACAGAGACGGAGACAAAGACCGAGACAGAGACAAAGAGAGAGGCAGACACGGAGACAGAGACAGAGACAGAGGAATAGACAGAGACAGAGACAGAGGAATAGAGAGAGACAGAGACAGAAACAGCGACAGGCGCAGGGAGAGGGACAGGGTCAGAGACAGAGACAGAGGATTAGACAGAGACAGAGACAGAAACAGCGACAGGCACAGGGAGAGGGACAGGGACAGAGACAGAGACAGAGACAGAGACAGAGACAGAGACAGAGACAGAGACAGAGACAGAGAGAGAGACAGAGACAGAGACAGAGACAGAGACAGAGACGGGGACAGAGACAGAGACAGAGACAGACACAGAGACAGAGACAGAGACAGAGGCAGAGACAGAGCCAGGGACAGAGACTGAGACGGAGACAGAGGCAGAGACAGCGACAGAGACAGAGACAGAGACAGAGACAGAGACAGAGACAGAGACAGAGACAGAGACAGAGACAGAGACAGAGACAGAGACAGAGACAGAGACGGAGACAGAGACAGAGACAGAGACAGAGACGGAGACAAAGACAGAGACAGAGGGAGAGACAGCGGCAGAGACAGAGACAGAGACAGAGACAGAGACAGAGACAGAGACAGAGACATAGACAGACACAGAGACGGAGACAAAGACCGAGACAGAGACAGAGACGGAGACAGAGGCAGCGACAGAGCCAGGGACAGAGACTGAGACAGAGACAGAGGCAGAGACAGCGACAGAGACAGAGACAGAGACAGAGACAGAGACAGAGACAGAGACAGAGACAGGGCGGAGACAGAGGCAGAGACAGAGACAGAGACAGAGACAGAGACAGAGACAGAGATAGAGACAGAGACAGAGACAGAGACAGAGACAGAGACAGAGACAGAGACAGAGACAGAGACAGAGACAGAGACAGAGACAGAGACAGAGACAGAGACAGAGACAGAGACGGAGACAAAGACAGAGACAGAGGGAGAGACAGAGACAGAGACAGAGACAGAGACTGAGACAGAGACAGAGACAGAGACAGAGACAGAGACAGAGACATAGACAGAGACAGAGACAGAGACATAGACAGACACAGAGACGGAGACAGAGACCGAGACAGAGACAGAGACGGAGACAGAGGCAGAGACAGAGACAGAGACAGAGACAGAGACAGAGACAGAGACAGAGACAGAGACAGAGACAGAGACAGAGACAGAGACAGAGACAGAGACGGAGACAGAGACAGAGACAGAGACGGAGACAAAGACAGAGACAGAGGGAGAGACAGCGGCAGAGACAGAGACAGAGACAGAGACAGAGACATAGACAGACACAGAGACGGAGACAAAGACCGAGACGGAGACAGAGACGGAGACAGAGGCAGAGACAGAGCCAGGGACAGAGACTGAGACAGAGACAGAGACAGAGACGGAGACGGAGACAGAGACAGAGACAGAGACAGAGACAGAGACGGAGACAAAGACAGAGACAGAGGGAGAGACAGCGGCAGAGACAGAGACAGAGACAGAGACAGAGACAGAGACAGAGACAGAGACAGAGACAGAGACAGAGACAGAGACAGAGACAGAGACAGAGACAGAGACAGAGACAGAGACAGAGACAGAGACGGAGACAAAGGCCGAGACAGAGACAGAGACCGAGACAGAGACAAAGACAGAGACAGAGACGGAGACAGAGACAGAGACGGAGGAATAGACAGAGACAGAGACAGAGGAATAGACAGAGACAGAGACAGAAACAGCGACAGGCACAGGGAGAGGGACAGGGTCAGAGACAGAGACAGAGGATTAGACAGAGACAGAGACAGAAACAGCGACAGGCACAGGGAGAGGGACAGGGACAGAGACAGAGACAGAGACAGAGACAGAGACAGAGACAGAGACAGAGACAGAGACAGAGACAGAGACAGAGACAGAGACAGAGACAGAGACAGCGACAGAGACAGAGACAGAGACAGAGACAGAGGCAGAGACAGAGACAGAGACAGAGACAGAGACAGAGACAGAGATAGAGACAGAGACAGAGACAGAGACAGAGACAGAGACAGAGACAGAGACAGAGACAGAGACAGAGACAGAGACAGAGACAGAGACAGAGACGGAGACAAAGACAGAGACAGAGGGAGAGACAGAGACAGAGACAGAGACGGAGACAGAGACAGAGACAGAGACAGAGACAGAGACAGAGACAGAGACAGAGACAGAGACAGAGACAGAGACAGAGACGGAGACAAAGGCCGAGACAGAGACAGAGACCGAGACAGAGACAAAGACAGAGACAGAGACGGAGACAGAGACAGAGACGGAGGAATAGACAGAGACAGAGACAGAGGAATAGACAGAGACAGAGACAGAAACAGCGACAGGCACAGGGAGAGGGACAGGGACAGAGACAGAGACAGAGACAGAGACAGAGACAGAGACAGAGACAGAGACAGAGACAGAGACAGAGACAGAGACAGAGACAGAGACAGAGACAGAGACAGAGACAGAGACAGAGACAGAGACAGAGACAGAGACAGAGACAGAGACAGAGACAGAGACAGAGACAGAGACAGGGCAGAGACAGAGGCAGAGACAGAGGCAGAGACAGAGACAGAGACAGAGACAGAGACAGAGACAGAGACAGAGACAGAGACAGAGACAGAGACAGAGACAGAGACAGAGACAGAGACAGAGACAGAGACAGAGACAGAGACAGAGACAGAGACAGAGACAGAGACGGAGACAAAGACAGAGACAGAGACAGAGACAGAGACAGAGACAGAGACGGAGACAAAGACAGAGACAGAGACAGAGACAGAGACAGAGACAGAGACAGAGACAGAGACAGAGACAGAGACAGAGACAGAGACAGAGACAGAGACAGAGACAGAGACAGCGACAGAGACAGAGACAGAGACAGAGACAGAGACAGAGACAGAGACAGAGACAGGGCGGAGACAGAGACAGAGACAGGGACAGAGACAGAGACAGAGACAGAGACAGAGACAGAGACAGAGACAGAGACAGAGACAGAGACAGAGACAGAGACAGAGACAGAGACAGAGACAGAGACAGACACAGAGACGGAGACAAAGACCGAGACAGAGACAGAGACGGAGACAGAGGTAGAGACAGAGCCAGGGACAGAGACGAAGACAGAGACAGAGGAAGAGACAGCGACAGGGACAGAGACAGAGACAGAGACAGAGACAGAGACAGAGACAGAGACAGAGACAGAGACAGAGACAGAGACAGAGACAGAGACAGAGACAGGGACAGAGACAGAGACAGAGACAGAGACGGAGACAATGGCCGAGACAGAGACAGAGACCGAGACAGAGACAAAGACAGAGACAGAGACGAAGACAGAGACAGAGACGGAGGAATAGACAGAGACAGAGACAGAGGAATAGACAGAGACAGAGACAGAAACAGCGACAGGCACAGGGAGAGGGACAGGGTCAGAGACAGAGACAGAGGATTAGACAGAGACAGAGACAGAAACAGCGACAAGCACAGGGAGAGGGACAGGGACAGAGACAGAGACAGAGACAGAGACAGAGACAGAGACAGAGACAGAGACAGAGACAGAGACAGAGACAGAGACAGAGACAGAGACAGAGACAGAGACAGAGACAGAGACAGAGACAGAGACAGAGACAGAGACAGAGACAGAGACAGAGACAGAGACAGAGACAGAGACAGAGACAGAGACAGAGACAGAGACAGAGACAGAGACAGAGACAGAGACAGAGGCGGGGACAGAGACAGAGACAGAGACAGACACAGAGACAGAGACAGAGACAGAGACAGAGAGAGAGACAGAGACAGAGACAGAGACAGAGACAGAGACAGAGACGGGGACAGAGACAGAGACAGAGACAGACACAGAGACAGAGACAGAGACGGAGACAGAGACAGAGACAGAGACAGAGACAGAGACAGAGACAGAGACAGAGACAGAGACAGAGACAGAGACAGAGACAGAGACAGAGACAGAGAGAGAGACAGAGACAGAGACAGGGACAGAGACAGAGACAGAGACAGAGACAGAGACAGAGACAGAGACAGAGACAGAGACGGAGACAGAGACAGAGACAGAGACGGAGACAGAGACAGAGACAGAGGGAGAGACAGCGGCAGAGACAGAGACAGAGACAGAGACAGAGACATAGACAGACACAGAGACGGAGACAAAGACCGAGACAGAGACAGAGACGGAGACAGAGGCAGAGACAGAGCCAGGGACAGAGACTGAGACAGAGACAGAGGCAGAGACAGCGACAGAGACAGAGACAGAGACAGAGACAGAGACAGAGACAGAGACAGAGACAGAGACAGAGACAGGGCGGAGACAGAGGCAGAGACAGAGACAGAGACACAGACAGAGACAGAGACAGAGATAGAGACAGAGACAGAGACAGAGACAGAGACAGAGACAGAGACAGAGACAGAGACAGAGACAGAGACAGAGACAGAGACAGAGAGAGAGACAGAGACAGAGACAGAGACAGAGACAGAGACAGAGACAGAGACAGAGACAGAGACAGAGACGGAGACGGAGACAGAGACAGAGACAGAGACAGAGACGGAGACAAAGACAGAGACAGAGGGAGAGACAGCGGCAGAGACAGAGACAGAGACGGAGACAGGGACAGAGACAGAGACAGAGACAGAGACATAGACAGACACAGAGACGGAGACAAAGACCGAGACAGAGACAGAGACGGAGACAGAGGCAGAGACAGAGCCAGGGACAGAGACTGAGACAGAGACAGAGGCAGAGACAGCGACAGAGACAGAGACAGACACAGAGACAGAGACAGAGACAGAGACAGAGACAGAGACAGAGACAGAGACAGAGACAGAGACAGAGACTGGGCGGAGACAGAGGCAGAGACAGAGACAGAGACAGAGACAGAGACAGAGACAGAGATAGAGACAGAGACAGAGACAGAGACAGAGACAGAGACAGAGACAGAGACAGAGACAGAGACAGAGACAGAGACAGAGACAGAGACAGAGACAGAGACAGAGACAGAGACAGAGACAGAGACAGAGACAGACACAGAGACGGAGACAAAGACAGAGACAGAGGGAGAGACAGAGACAGAGACAGAGACAGAGACAGAGACAGAGACACAGACAGAGACAGAGACAGAGACAGAGACAGAGACATAGACAGACACAGAGACGGAGACAGAGACCGAGACAGAGACAGAGACGGAGACAGAGGCAGAGACAGAGCCAGGGACAGAGACGGAGACGGAGATAGAGGCAGAGACAGAGACAGTGACGGAGACAGAGGCAGAGACAGAGCCAGGGACGGAGACAGAGACAGAGACGGAGACAGAGACAGAGACAGAGACGGAGACAAAGACCGAGACAGAGACAAAGACAGAGGCAGAGACGGAGACAGAGACAGAGACAGAGACAGAGGAATAGACAGAGAGAGAGACAGAGGAATAGACAGAGACAGAGACAGAAACAGCGACAGGCACAGGGAGAGGGACAGGGTCAGAGACAGAGACAGAGGATTAGACAGAGACAGAGACAGAAACAGCGACAGGCACAGGGAGAGGGACAGGGACAGAGACAGAGACAGAGACAGAGACAGAGACAGAGACAGAGACAGAGACAGAGACAGAGACAGAGACAGAGACAGAGACAGAGACAGAGACAGAGACAGCGACAGAGACAGAGACAGAGACAGAGACAGAGACAGAGACAGAGACAGAGACAGGGCGGAGACAGAGACAGAGACAGGGACAGAGACAGAGACAGAGACAGAGACAGAGACAGAGACAGAGACAGAGACAGAGACAGAGACAGAGACAGAGACAGAGACAGAGACAGAGACAGAGACAGAGACAGAGACAGAGACAGAGACAGACACAGAGACGGAGACAAAGACCGAGACAGAGACAGAGACGGAGACAGAGGTAGAGACAGAGCCAGGGACAGAGACGAAGACAGAGACAGAGGAAGAGACAGCGACAGGGACAGAGACAGAGACAGAGACAGAGACAGAGACAGAGACAGAGACAGAGACAGAGACAGAGACAGAGACAGAGACAGAGACAGAGACAGAGACAGGGACAGAGACAGAGACAGAGACAGAGACGGAGACAATGGCCGAGACAGAGACAGAGACCGAGACAGAGACAAAGACAGAGACAGAGACGAAGACAGAGACAGAGACGGAGGAATAGACAGAGACAGAGACAGAGGAATAGACAGAGACAGAGACAGAAACAGCGACAGGCGCAGGGAGAGGGACAGGGTCAGAGACAGAGACAGAGGATTAGACAGAGACAGAGACAGAAACAGCGACAAGCACAGGGAGAGGGACAGGGACAGAGACAGAGACAGAGACAGAGACAGAGACAGAGACAGAGACAGAGACAGAGACAGAGACAGAGACAGAGACAGAGACAGAGACAGAGACAGAGACAAAGACAGAGACAGAGACAGAGACAGAGACAGAGACAGAGACAGAGACAGAGACAGAGACAGAGACAGAGACAGAGACAGAGACAGAGACAGAGACAGAGACAGAGACAGAGGCGGGGACAGAGACAGAGACAGAGACAGACACAGAGACAGAGACAGAGACAGAGACAGAGAGAGAGACAGAGACAGAGACAGAGACAGAGACAGAGACAGAGACGGGGACAGAGACAGAGACAGAGACAGACACAGAGACAGAGACAGAGACGGAGACAGAGACAGAGACAGAGACAGAGACAGAGACAGAGACAGAGACAGAGACAGAGACAGAGACAGAGACAGAGACAGAGAGAGAGACAGAGACAGAGACAGGGACAGAGACAGAGACAGAGACAGAGACAGAGACAGAGACAGAGACAGAGACAGAGACGGAGACAGAGACAGAGACAGAGACGGAGACAGAGACAGAGACAGAGGGAGAGACAGCGGCAGAGACAGAGACAGAGACAGAGACAGAGACATAGACAGACACAGAGACGGAGACAAAGACCGAGACAGAGACAGAGACGGAGACAGAGGCAGAGACAGAGCCAGGGACAGAGACTGAGACAGAGACAGAGGCAGAGACAGCGACAGAGACAGAGACAGAGACAGAGACAGAGACAGAGACAGAGACAGAGACAGAGACAGGGCGGAGACAGAGGCAGAGACAGAGACAGAGACACAGACAGAGACAGAGACAGAGATAGAGACAGAGACAGAGACAGAGACAGAGACAGAGACAGAGACAGA
>CAMAOD020000293.1:377500-432500 GCA_945859595.2 Megachile willughbiella
GACAGAGACAGAGACAGAGACAGAGACAGAGACAGAGACAGAGACAGAGACAGAGACAGAGACAGAGACATAGACAGAGACAGAGACAGAGACATAGACAGACACAGAGACGGAGACAGAGACCGAGACAGAGACAGAGACGGAGACAGAGGCAGAGACAGAGACAGAGACAGAGACAGAGGCAGAGACAGAGACAGAGACAGAGACAGAGACGGAGACAGAGACAGAGACAGAGACGGAGACAAAGACAGAGACAGAGGGAGAGACAGCGGCAGAGACAGAGACAGAGACAGAGACAGAGACATAGACAGACACAGAGACGGAAACAAAGACCGAGACAGAGACAGAGACGGAGACAGAGGCAGAGACAGAGCCAGGGACAGAGACTGAGACAGAGACAGAGGCAGAGACAGCGACAGAGACAGAGACAGAGACAGAGACAGAGACAGAGACAGAGACAGAGACAGGGCGGAGACAGAGGCAGAGACAGAGACAGAGACACAGACAGAGACAGAGACAGAGATAGAGACAGAGACAGAGACAGAGACAGAGACAGAGACAGAGACAGAGACAGAGACAGAGACAGAGACAGAGACAGAGACAGAGACAGAGACTGGGCGGAGACAGAGGCAGAGACAGAGACAGAGACAGAGACAGAGACAGAGACAGAGATAGAGACAGAGACAGAGACAGAGACAGAGACAGAGACAGAGACAGAGACAGAGACAGAGACAGAGACAGAGACAGAGACAGAGACAGAGACAGAGACAGAGACAGAGACAGAGACAGAGACAGAGACAGACACAGAGACGGAGACAAAGACAGAGACAGAGGGAGAGACAGAGACAGAGACAGAGACAGAGACACAGACAGAGACAGAGACAGAGACAGAGACAGAGACATAGACAGACACAGAGACGGAGACAGAGACCGAGACAGAGACAGAGACGGAGACAGAGGCAGAGACAGAGCCAGGGACAGAGACGGAGACGGAAATAGAGGCAGAGACAGAGACAGTGACGGAGACAGAGGCAGAGACAGAGCCAGGGACGGAGACAGAGACAGAGACAGAGACAGAGACAGAGACAGAGACGGAGACAAAGACCGAGACAGAGACAAAGACAGAGGCAGAGACGGAGACAGAGACAGAGGCAGAGGAATAGACAGAGAGAGAGACAGAGGAATAGACAGAGACAGAGACAGAAACAGCGACAGGCACAGGGAGAGGGACAGGGTCAGAGACAGAGACAGAGGATTAGACAGAGACAGAGACAGAAACAGCGACAGGCACAGGGAGAGGGACAGGGACAGAGACAGAGACAGAGACAGAGACAGAGACAGAGACAGAGACAGAGACAGAGACAGAGACAGAGGAAGAGACAGCGACAGAGACAGAGACAGAGACAGAGACAGAGACAGAGACAGAGACAGAGACAGAGACAGAGACAGAGACAGAGACAGAGACAGAAACAGACACAGAGACGGAGACAAAGACCGAGACAGAGACAGAGACGGAGACAGAGGCAGAGACAGAGCCAGGGACAGAGCCGGAGACAGAGACAGAGGAAGAGACAGCGACAGAGACAGAGACAGAGACAGAGACAGAGACAGAGACAGAGACAGAGACAGAGACAGAGACAGAGGCAGAGACAGAGACAGAGACAGAGACAGAGACAGAGACAGAGACAGAGACAGAGACAGAGACAGAGACAGAGACAGAGACGGAGACAAAGGCCGAGACAGAGACAGAGACCGAGACAGAGACAAAGACAGAGACAGAGACGGAGACAGAGACGGAGGAATAGACAGAGACAGAGACAGAGGAATAGACAGAGACAGAGGAATAGACAGAGACAGAGACAGAAACAGCGACAGGCACAGGGAGAGGGACAGGGTCAGAGACAGAGACAGAGGATTAGACAGAGACAGAGACAGAAACAGCGACAGGCACAGGGAGAGGGACAGGGACAGAGACAGAGACAGAGACAGAGACAGAGACAGAGACAGAGACAGAGACAGAGACAGAGACTGGGCGGAGACAGAGGCAGAGACAGAGACAGAGACAGAGACAGAGACAGAGACAGAGACAGAGATAGAGACAGAGACAGAGTCAGAGACAGAGACAGAGACAGAGACAGAGACAGAGACAGAGACAGAGACAGAGACAGAGACAGAGACAGAGACAGAGACAGAGACAGAGACAGAGACAGACACAGAGACGGAGACAAAGACAGAGACAGAGGGAGAGACAGAGACAGAGACAGAGACAGAGACAGAGACAGAGACACAGACAGAGACAGAGACAGAGACAGAGACAGAGACATAGACAGACACAGAGACGGAGACAGAGACCGAGACAGAGACAGAGACGGAGACAGAGGCAGAGACAGAGCCAGGGACAGAGACGGAGACGGAGATAGAGGCAGAGACAGAGACAGTGACGGAGACAGAGGCAGAGACAGAGCCAGGGACGGAGACAGAGACAGAGACAGAGACAGAGACAGAGACAGAGACGGAGACAAAGACCGAGACAGAGACAAAGACAGAGGCAGAGACGGAGACAGAGACAGAGACAGAGGAATAGACAGAGAGAGAGACAGAGGAATAGACAGAGACAGAGACAGAAACAGCGACAGGCACAGGGAGAAGGACAGGGTCAGAGACAGAGACAGAGGATTAGACAGAGACAGAGACAGAAACAGCGACAGGCACAGGGAGAGGGACAGGGACAGAGACAGAGACAGAGACAGAGACAGAGACAGAGACAGAGACAGAGACAGAGACAGAGACAGAGACAGAGACAGAGACAGAGGAAGAGACAGCGACAGAGACAGAGACAGAGACAGAGACAGAGACAGAGACAGAGACAGAGACAGAGACAGAGACAGAGACAGAGACAGAGACAGGGACAGAGACAGA
The DNA here is from genome assembly GCA_945859595.2 of Megachile willughbiella. Classification (NCBI taxonomy): domain Eukaryota; kingdom Metazoa; phylum Arthropoda; class Insecta; order Hymenoptera; family Megachilidae; genus Megachile; species Megachile willughbiella. The sequence goes on from CAMAOD020000293.1 coordinate 380,420, forward strand.
GACAGAGACAGAGACAGAGACAGAGACAGAGACAGAGACAGAGACAGACACAGAGACGGAGACAAAGACCGAGACAGAGACAGAGACAGAGACAGAGACAGAGACAGAGACAGAGACAGAGACAGAGACGGAGACAGAGACAGAGACAGAGACAGAGACAGAGACGGAGACAAAGACAGAGACAGAGGGAGAGACAGCGGCAGAGACAGAGACAGAGACAGAGACAGAGACAGAGACAGAGACATAGACAGACACAGAGACGGAGACAAAGACCGAGACAGAGACAGAGACGGAGACAGAGGCAGCGACAGAGCCAGGGACAGAGACTGAGACAGAGACAGAGGCAGAGACAGCGACAGAGACAGAGACAGAGACAGAGACAGAGACAGAGACAGAGACAGAGACAGAGACAGAGACAGAGACAGAGACAGAGACAGAGACAGAGACAGGGCGGAGACAGAGGCAGAGACAGAGACAGAGACAGAGACAGAGACAGAGACAGAGATAGAGACAGAGACAGAGACAGAGACAGAGACAGAGACAGAGACAGAGACAGAGACAGAGACAGAGACAGAGACAGAGACAGAGACAGGGCGGAGACAGAGGCAGAGACAGAGACAGAGACAGAGACAGAGACAGAGACAGAGATAGAGACAGAGACAGAGACAGATACAGAGACAGAGACAGAGACAGAGACAGAGACAGAGACAGAGACAGAGACAGAGACAGCGACAGAGACAGAGACAGAGACGGAGACGGAGACAAAGACAGAGAGAGAGGGAGAGACAGAGACAGAGACAGAGACAGAGACAGAGACAGAGACAGAGACAGAGACAGAGACAGAGACAGAGACAGAGACAGAGACAGAGACAGAGACATAGACAGACACAGAGACGGAGACAGAGACCGAGACAGAGACAGAGACGGAGACAGGGGCAGAGACAGAGACAGAGACAGAGACAGAGACAGAGACAGAGACAGAGACAGAGACAGAGACAGAGACAGAGACAGAGACAGAGACGGAGACAGAGACAGAGACAGAGACGGAGACAAAGACAGAGACAGAGGGAGAGACAGCGGCAGAGACAGAGACAGAGACAGAGACAGAGACAGAGACAGAGACAGAGACAGAGACATAGACAGACACAGAGACGGAGACAAAGACCGAGACAGAGACAGAGACGGAGACAGAGGCAGAGACAGAGCCAGGGACAGAGACAGAGACAGACACAGAGACAGAGACAGAGACGGAGACAGAGACAGAGACAGAGACAGAGACAGAGAGAGAGACAGAGACAGAGACAGAGACAGAGACAGAGACAGAGACAGAGACAGAGACAGAGAGAGAGACAGAGACAGAGACAGAGACAGAGACGGAGACAGAGACAGAGACAGAGGAATAGACAGAGAGAGAGACAGAGGAATAGACAGAGACAGAGACAGAAACAGCGACAGGCACAGGGAGAGGGACAGGGTCAGAGACAGAGACAGAGGATTAGACAGAGACAGAGACAGAAACAGCGACAGGCACAGGGAGAGGGACAGGGACAGAGACAGAGACAGAGACAGAGACAGAGACAGAGACAGAGACAGAGACAGAGGAAGAAACAGCGACAGAGACAGAGACAGAGACAGAGACAGAGACAGAGACAGAGACAGAGACAGAGACAGAGACAGAGACAGAGACAGAGACAGAGACAGAGACAGAGACAGAGACAGAGACAGAGACAGAGACAGAGACAGAGACAGAGACAGAGACAGAGACAGAGACAGAGACAGAGACAGAGACAGAGACAGAGACAGACACAGAGACAGAGACAGAGACAGAGACAGAGACAGAGACAGAGACAGAGACAGAGACAGAGACAGAGAGAGAGACAGAGACAGAGACAGAGACAGAGACGGGGACAGAGACAGAGACAGAGACAGACACAGAGACAGAGACAGAGACGGAGACAGAGACAGAGACAGAGACAGAGACAGAGACAGAGACAGAGACAGAGACAGAGACAGAGACAGAGACAGAGAGAGAGACAGAGACAGAGACAGAGACAGAGACAGAGACAGAGACAGAGACAGAGACAGAGACAGAGACAGAGACAGAGACAGAGACGGAGACAGAGACAGAGACAGAGACAGAGACAGAGACGGAGGCAAAGACAGAGACAGAGGGAGAGACAGCGGCAGAGACAGAGACAGAGACAGAGACAGAGACAGAGACAGAGACAGAGACATAGACAGACACAGAGACGGAGACAAAGACCGAGACAGAGACAGAGACGGAGACAGAGGCAGCGACAGAGCCAGGGACAGAGACTGAGACAGAGACAGAGGCAGAGACAGCGACAGAGACAGAGACGGAGACAGAGACAGAGACAGAGACAGAGACAGAGACAGGGCGGAGACAGAGGCAGAGACAGAGACAGAGACAGAGACAGAGACAGAGACAGAGATAGAGACAGAGACAGAGACAGAGACAGAGACAGAGACAGAGACAGAGACAGAGACGGAGACAAAGACCGAGACAGAGACAGAGACGGAGACAGAGGCAGCGACAGAGCCAGGGACAGAGACTGAGACAGAGACAGAGGCAGAGACAGCGACAGAGACAGAGACAGAGACAGAGACAGGGCGGAGACAGAGGCAGAGACAGAGACAGAGACAGAGACAGAGACAGAGACAGAGACAGAGACGGAGACAAAGACAGAGACAGAGGGAGAGACAGCGGCAGAGACAGAGACAGAGACAGAGACAGAGACAGAGACAGAGACATAGACAGACACAGAGACGGAGACAAAGACCGAGACAGAGACAGAGACTGAGACAGAGGCAGCGACAGAGCCAGGGACAGAGACTGAGACAGAGACAGAGGCAGAGACAGCGACAGAGACAGAGACAGAGACAGAGACAGAGACAGAGACAGAGACAGAGACAGAGACAGAGACAGAGACAGAGACAGAGACAGGGCGGAGACAGAGGCAGAGACAGAGACAGAGACAGAGACAGAGACAGAGACAGAGATAGAGACAGAGACAGAGACAGAGACAGAGACAGAGACAGAGACAGAGACAGAGACAGAGACAGAGACAGAGACAGAGACGGAGGGAGAGACAGAGACAGAGACAGAGACAGAGACAGAGACAGAGACAGAGACAGAGACAGAGACAGAGACAGAGACAGAGACAGAGACAGAGACAGAGACAGAGACAGAGACAGAGACAGAGACAGAGACCGAGACAGAGACAGAGACAGAGACAGAGACAGAGACAGAGACAGAGACAGAGACAGAGACAGAGACAGACACAGAGACAGAGACAGAGACGGAGGCAGAGACAGAGACAGAGACAGAGACAGAGACAGAGACAGAGACAGAGACAGAGACAGAGACGGAGACAGAGACAGAGACAGAGACAGAGAGAGAGACGGAGACAAAGACAGAGACAGAGGGAGAGACAGCGGCAGAGACAGAGACAGAGACAGAGACAGAGACAGAGACAGAGACAGAGAAAGAGACATAGACAGACACAGAGACGGAGACAAAGACCGAGACAGAGACAGAGACGGAGACAGAGGCAGCGACAGAGCCAGGGACAGAGACTGAGACAGAGACAGAGGCAGAGACAGCGACAGAGACAGAGACAGAGACAGAGACAGAGACAGAGACAGAGACAGAGACAGAGACAGAGACAGAGACAGAGACAGAGACAGAGACAGAGACAGAGACAGAGACAGAGACAGAGACAGGGCGGAGACAGAGGCAGAGACGGAGACAGAGACAGAGACAGAGACAGAGAGAGAGACAGAGACAGAGACAGAGACAGAGACGGGGACAGAGACAGAGACAGAGACAGACACAGAGACAGAGACAGAGACGGAGACAGAGACAGAGACAGAGACAGAGACAGAGACAGAGACAGAGACAGAGACAGAGACAGAGACAGAGACAGAGACAGAGAGAGAGACAGAGACAGAGACAGAGACAGAGACAGAGACAGAGACAGAGACAGAGACAGAGACAGAGACAGAGACAGAGACAGAGACGGAGACAGAGACAGACACAGAGACAGAGACAGAGACGGAGACAGAGACAGAGACAGAGACAGAGACAGAGACAGAGACAGAGACAGAGACAGAGACAGAGACAGAGACAGAGACATAGACAGACACAGAGACGGAGACAAAGACCGAGACAGAGACAGAGACGGAGACAGAGGCAGCGACAGAGACAGAGACAGAGACAGAGACAGAGACGGAGACAGAGACAGAGACAGAGACAGAGACAGAGACAGAGACGGAGACAAAGACAGAGACAGAGGGAGAGACAGCGGCAGAGACAGAGACAGAGACAGAGACAGAGACAGAGACAGAGACAGAGACAGAGACAGAGACAGAGACATAGACAGACACAGAGACGGAGACAAAGACCGAGACAGAGACAGAGACGGAGACAGAGGCAGCGACAGAGCCAGGGACAGAGACTGAGACAGAGACAGAGGCAGAGACAGCGACAGAGACAGAGACAGAGACAGAGACAGAGACAGAGACAGAGACAGAGACAGAGACAGAGACAGAGACAGAGACAGGGCGGAGACAGAGGCAGAGACAGAGACAGAGACAGAGACAGAGACAGAGACAGAGACAGAGATAGAGACAGAGACAGAGACAGAGACAGAGACAGAGACAGAGACAGAGACAGAGACAGAGACAGAGACAGAGACAGAGACAGAGACAGAGACGGAGGGAGAGACAGAGACAGAGACAGAGACAGAGACAGAGACAGAGACAGAGACAGAGACAGAGACAGAGACAGAGACATAGACAGACACAGAGACGGAGACAGAGACCGAGACAGAGACAGAGACAGAGACAGAGACAGAGACAGAGACAGAGACAGAGACGGAGACAGAGACAGAGACAGAGACGGAGACAAAGACAGAGACAGAGGGAGAGACAGCGGCAGAGACAGCGACAGAGACAGAGACAGAGACAGAGACAGAGACAGAGACATAGACAGACACAGAGACGGAGACAAAGACCGAGACAGAGACAGAGACGGAGACAGAGGCAGAGACAGAGCCAGGGACAGAGACTGAGACAGAGACAGAGGCAGAGACAGCGACAGAGACAGAGACAGAGACAGAGACAGAGACAGAGACAGAGACAGGGCGGAGACAGAGGCAGAGACAGAGACAGAGACAGAGACACAGACAGAGACAGAGACAGAGATAGAGACAGAGACAGAGACAGAGACAGATACAGAGACAGAGACAGAGACAGAGACAGAGACAGAGACAGAGACAGAGACAGAGACAGAGACAGAGAGAGAGACAGAGACAGAGACAGAGACAGAGACAGAGACAGAGACAGAGACAGAGACAGAGACAGAGACAGAGACAGAGACGGAGACGGAGGCAGAGACAGAGACAGAGGAATAGACAGAGAGAGAGAGACAGAGGAATAGACAGAGACAGAGACAGAAACAGCGACAGGCACAGGGAGAGGGACAGGGTCAGAGACAGAGACAGAGGATTAGACAGAGACAGAGACAGAAACAGCGACAGGCACAGGGAGAGGGACAGGGACAGAGACAGAGACAGAGACAGAGACAGAGACAGAGACAGAGACAGAGACAGAGACAGAGACAGAGACAGAGGACGAGACAGCGACGGAGACGGAGACAGAGACAGAGACAGAGACAGAGACAGAGACAGAGACAGAGACAGAGACAGAGACAGAGACAGAGACAGAGACAGAGACAGAGACAGAGACAGAGACAGAGACAGAGACAGAGACAGAGACAGAGACAGACACAGAGACGGAGACAAAGACCGAGACAGAGACAGAGACGGAGACAGAGGCAGAGACAGAGCCAGGGACAGAGACGGAGACAGAGACAGAGGAAGAGACAGCGACAGAGACAGAGACAGCGACAGAGACAGAGACAGAGACAGAGACAGAGACAGAGACAGAGACAGAGACAGCGACAGAGACAGAGACAGAGACAGAGACAGAGACAGAGACAGAGACAGGGCGGAGACAGAGACAGAGACAGAGACAGAGACAGAGACAGAGACAGAGACAGAGACAGAGACAGAGAGAGAGACAGAGACAGAGACAGAGACAGAGACAGAGACAGAGACAGAGACAGAACAGAGACAGAGACAGAGACAGAGACAGAGACAGACACAGAGACGGAGACAAAGACCGAGACAGAGACAGAGACGGAGACAGAGGCAGAGACAGAGCCAGGGACAGAGACGGAGACAGAGACAGAGACAGAGACAGAGACAGAGACAGAGACAGAGACAGAGACGGAGACAGAGACAGAGACAGAGACGGAGACAAAGACAGAGACAGAGGGAGAGACAGCGGCAGAGACAGAGACAGAGACAGAGACAGAGACATAGACAGACACAGAGACGGAGACAAAGACCGAGACAGAGACAGAGACGGAGACAGAGGCAGAGACAGAGCCAGGGACAGAGACGGAGACAGAGACAGAGACAGAGACAGAGACAGAGACAGAGACAGAGACAGAGACGGAGACAGAGACAGAGACAGAGACGGAGACAAAGACAGAGACAGAGGGAGAGACAGCGGCAGAGACAGAGACAGAGACAGAGACAGAGACATAGACAGACACAGAGACGGAGACAAAGACCGAGACAGAGACAGAGACGGAGACAGAGGCAGCGACAGAGCCAGGGACAGAGACTGAGACAGAGACAGAGGCAGAGACAGCGACAGAGACAGAGACAGAGACAGAGACAGAGACAGAGACAGAGACAGAGACAGAGACAGAGACAGGGCGGACACAGAGGCAGAGACAGAGACAGAGACAGAGACAGAGACAGAGACAGAGATAGAGACAGAGACAGAGACAGAGACAGAGACAGAGACAGAGACAGAGACAGAGACAGAGACAGAGACAGAGACAGAGACAGGGCGGAGACAGAGGCAGAGACAGAGACAGAGACACAGACAGAGACAGAGACAGAGATAGAGACAGAGACAGAGACAGAGACAGAGACAGAGACAGAGACAGAGACAGAGACAGAGACAGAGACAGAGACAGAGACAGAGACAGAGACAGAGAGAGAGACAGAGACAGAGACAGAGACAGAGACAGAGACAGAGACAGAGACAGAGACAGAGACAGAGACAGAGACGGAGACGGAGACAGAGACAGAGACAGAGACAGAGACGGAGACAAAGACAGAGACAGAGGGAGAGACAGCGGCAGAGACAGAGACAGAGACAGAGACAGGGACAGAGACAGAGACAGAGACAGAGACATAGACAGACACAGAGACGGAGACAAAGACCGAGACAGAGACAGAGACGGAGACAGAGGCAGAGACAGAGCCAGGGACAGAGACTGAGACAGAGACAGAGGCAGAGACAGCGACAGAGACAGAGACAGAGACAGAGACAGAGACAGAGACAGAGACAGAGACAGAGACAGAGACAGAGACTGGGCGGAGACAGAGGCAGAGACAGAGACAGAGACAGAGACAGAGACAGAGACAGAGACAGAGACAGAGACAGAGACAGAGACAGAGACAGAGACAGAGACAGAGACAGAGACAGAGACAGAGACAGAGACAGAGACAGAGACAGAGACAGAGACAGAGACAGACACAGAGACGGAGACAAAGACAGAGACAGAGGGAGAGACAGAGACAGAGACAGAGACAGAGGCAGAGACAGAGACACAGACAGAGACAGAGACAGAGACAGAGACAGAGACATAGACAGACACAGAGACAGAGACAGACACAGAGACGGAGACAAAGACCGAGACAGAGACAGAGACGGAGACAGAGGCAGAGACAGAGCCAGGGACAGAGACGGAGACAGAGACAGAGGAAGAGACAGCGACAGAGACAGAGACCAAGACAGAGACAGAGACAGAGACAGAGACAGAGACAGAGACAGAGACAGAGACAGAGACAGAGACAGAGGCAGAGACAGAGACAGAGACAGAGACAGAGACAGAGACAGAGACAGAGACGGAGACAAAGGCCGAGACAGAGACAGAGACAGAGACGGAGACAAAGACAGAGACAGAGGGAGAGACAGAGACAGAGACAGAGACAGAGACAGAGACAGAGACAGAGACAGAGACAGAGACAGAGACAGAGACAGAGACAGAGACATAGACAGACACAGAGACCGAGACAGAGACCGAGACAGAGACAGAGACGGAGACAGGGGCAGAGACAGAGACAGAGACAGAGACAGAGACAGAGACAGAGACAGAGACAGAGACAGAGACAGAGACAGAGACAGAGACAGAGACAGAGACGGAGACAGAGACAGAGACAGAGACGGAGACAAAGACAGAGACAGAGGGAGAGACAGCGGCAGAGACAGAGACAGAGACAGCGGCAGAGACAGAGACAGAGACAGAGACATAGACAGACACAGAGGCGGAGACAAAGACTGAGACAGAGACAGAGACGGAGACAGAGGCAGAGACAGAGCCAGCGACTGAGACAGAGACAGACACAGAGACAGAGACAGAGACGGAGACAGAGACAGAGACAGAGACAGAGACAGAGACAGAGGGAGAGACAGCGGCAGAGACAGAGACAGAGACAGAGACAGAGGCAGAGACAGAGACAGAGACAGAGACATAGACAGACACAGAGACGGAGACAAAGACCGAGACAGAGACAGAGACGGAGACAGAGGCAGCGACAGAGCCAGGGACAGAGACTGAGACAGAGACAGAGGCAGAGACAGCGACAGAGACAGAGACGGAGACAAAGACAGAGACAGAGGGAGAGACAGCGGCAGAGACAGAGACAGAGACAGAGACAGAGGCAGAGACAGAGACAGAGACAGAGACATAGACAGACACAGAGACGGAGACAAAGACCGAGACAGAGACAGAGACGGAGACAGAGGCAGCGACAGAGCCAGGGACAGAGACTGAGACAGAGACAGAGGCAGAGACAGCGACAGAGACAGAGACGGAGACAGAGACAGAGACAGAGACAGAGACAGAGACAGAGACAGAGACAGAGACAGAGACAGAGACAGAGACAGAGACAGAGACAGGGCGGAGACAGAGGCAGAGACAGAGACAGAGACAGAGACAGAGACAGAGACAGAGATAGAGACAGAGACAGAGACAGAGACAGAGACAGAGACAGAGACAGAGACAGAGACAGAGACAGAGACGGAGACAGAGACAGAGACAGAGACAGAGACGGAGGGAGAGACAGAGACAGAGACAGAGACAGAGACAGAGACAGAGACAGAGATAGAGACAGAGACAGAGACAGAGACAGAGACATAGACAGACACAGAGACGGAGACAGAGACCGAGACAGAGACAGAGACGGAGACAGAGGCAGAGACAGAGACAGAGACAGAGACAGAGACAGAGACAGAGACAGAGACAGAGACAGAGACAGAGACAGAGACAGAGACAGAGACAGAGACAGAGACAGAGACAGAGACAGAGACAGAGACAGAGACGGAGACAGAGACAGAGACAGAGACGGAGACAAAGACAGAGACAGAGGGAGAGACAGCGGCAGAGACAGAGACAGAGACAGAGACAGAGACAGAGACAGAGACAGAGACATAGACAGACACAGAGACGGAGACAAAGACCGAGACAGAGACAGAGACGGAGACAAAGACAGAGACAGAGGGAGAGACAGAGACAGAGACAGAGACAGAGGCAGAGACAGAGACACAGACAGAGACAGAGACAGAGACAGAGACAGAGACATAGACAGACACAGAGACAGAGACAGACACAGAGACGGAGACAAAGACCGAGACAGAGACAGAGACAGAGACGGAGACAGAGGCAGAGACAGAGCCAGGGACAGAGACGGAGACAGAGACAGAGGAAGAGACAGCGACAGAGACAGAGACAGAGACAGAGACAGAGACAGAGACAGAGACAGAGACAGAGACAGAGACGGAGACAAAGGCCGAGACAGAGACAGAGACCGAGACAGAGACAAAGACAGAGACAGAGACGGAGACAGAGACAGAGACGGAGGAATAGACAGAGACAGAGACAGAGGAATAGACAGAGACAGAGGAATAGACAGAGACAGAGACAGAAACAGCGACAGGCACAGGGAGAGGGACAGGGTCAGAGACAGAGACAGAGGATTAGACAGAGACAGAGACAGAAACAGCGACAGGCACAGGGAGAGGGACAGGGACAGAGACAGAGACAGAGACAGAGACAGAGACAGAGACAGAGACAGAGACAGAGACAGAGACAGAGACAGAGACAGAGACAGAGACATAGACAGACACAGAGACGGAGACGGAGACCGAGACAGAGACAGAGACAGAGACAGAGACAGAGACAGAGACAGAGACAGAGACAGAGACAGAGACAGACACAGAGACGGAGACAAAGACAGAGACAGAGGGAGAGACAGAGACAGAGACAGAGACAGAGACAGAGACAGAGACACAGACAGAGACAGAGACAGAGACAGAGACAGAGACAGAGACATAGACAGACACAGAGACGGAGACAGAGACCGAGACAGAGACAGAGACGGAGACAGAGGCAGAGACAGAGCCAGGGACAGAGACGGAGACGGAGATAGAGGCAGAGACAGAGACAGTGACGGAGACAGAGGCAGAGACAGAGCCAGGGACGGAGACAGAGACAGAGACAGAGACAGAGACAGAGACAGAGACGGAGACAAAGACCGAGACAGAGACAAAGACAGAGGCAGAGACGGAGACAGAGACAGAGACAGAGGAATAGACAGAGAGAGAGACAGAGGAATAGACAGAGACAGAGACAGAAACAGCGACAGGCACAGGGAGAAGGACAGGGTCAGAGACAGAGACAGAGGATTAGACAGAGACAGAGACAGAAACAGCGACAGGCACAGGGAGAGGGACAGGGACAGAGACAGAGACAGAGACAGAGACAGAGACAGAGACAGAGACAGAGACAGAGACAGAGACAGAGACAGAGACAGAGACAGAGGAAGAGACAGCGACAGAGACAGAGACAGAGACAGAGACAGAGACAGAGACAGAGACAGAGACAGAGACAGAGACAGAGACAGAGACAGAGACAGAGACAGAGACAGAGACAGAGACAGAGACAGAGACAGAGACAGAGACAGACACGGAGACGGAGACAAAGACCGAGACAGAGACAGAGACAGAGACAGAGACAGAGACAGAGACAGAGACAGAGACAGAGACGGAGACAGAGACAGAGACAGAGACAGAGACAGAGACGGAGACAAAGACAGAGACAGAGGGAGAGACAGCGGCAGAGACAGAGACAGAGACAGAGACAGAGACAGAGACAGAGACATAGACAGACACAGAGACGGAGACAAAGACCGAGACAGAGACAGAGACGGAGACAGAGGCAGCGACAGAGCCAGGGACAGAGACTGAGACAGAGACAGAGGCAGAGACAGCGACAGAGACAGAGACAGAGACAGAGACAGAGACAGAGACAGAGACAGAGACAGAGACAGAGACAGAGACAGAGACAGAGACAGGGCGGAGACAGAGGCAGAGACAGAGACAGAGACAGAGACAGAGACAGAGACAGAGATAGAGACAGAGACAGAGACAGAGACAGAGACAGAGACAGAGACAGAGACAGAGACAGAGACAGAGACAGAGACAGAGACAGAGACAGGGCGGAGACAGAGGCAGAGACAGAGACAGAGACAGAGACAGAGACAGAGACAGAGATAGAGACAGAGACAGAGACAGATACAGAGACAGAGACAGAGACAGAGACAGAGACAGAGACAGAGACAGAGACAGAGACAGCGACAGAGACAGAGACAGAGACGGAGACGGAGACAAAGACAGAGAGAGAGGGAGAGACAGAGACAGAGACAGAGACAGAGACAGAGACAGAGACAGAGACAGAGACAGAGACAGAGACAGAGACAGAGACAGAGACAGAGACATAGACAGACACAGAGACGGAGACAGAGACCGAGACAGAGACAGAGACGGAGACAGGGGCAGAGACAGAGACAGAGACAGAGACAGAGACAGAGACAGAGACAGAGACAGAGACAGAGACAGAGACAGAGACAGAGACGGAGACAGAGACAGAGACAGAGACGGAGACAAAGACAGAGACAGAGGGAGAGACAGCGGCAGAGACAGAGACAGAGACAGAGACAGAGACAGAGACAGAGACAGAGACAGAGACATAGACAGACACAGAGACGGAGACAAAGACCGAGACAGAGACAGAGACGGAGACAGAGGCAGAGACAGAGCCAGGGACAGAGACAGAGACAGACACAGAGACAGAGACAGAGACGGAGACAGAGACAGAGACAGAGACAGAGACAGAGAGAGAGACAGAGACAGAGACAGAGACAGAGACAGAGACAGAGACAGAGACAGAGACAGAGAGAGAGACAGAGACAGAGACAGAGACAGAGACGGAGACAGAGACAGAGACAGAGGAATAGACAGAGAGAGAGACAGAGGAATAGACAGAGACAGAGACAGAAACAGCGACAGGCACAGGGAGAGGGACAGGGTCAGAGACAGAGACAGAGGATTAGACAGAGACAGAGACAGAAACAGCGACAGGCACAGGGAGAGGGACAGGGACAGAGACAGAGACAGAGACAGAGACAGAGACAGAGACAGAGACAGAGACAGAGGAAGAAACAGCGACAGAGACAGAGACAGAGACAGAGACAGAGACAGAGACAGAGACAGAGACAGAGACAGAGACAGAGACAGAGACAGAGACAGAGACAGAGACAGAGACAGAGACAGAGACAGAGACAGAGACAGAGACAGAGACAGAGACAGAGACAGAGACAGAGACAGAGACAGAGACAGAGACAGAGACAGAGACAGAGACAGAGACAGAGACAGACACAGAGACAGAGACAGAGACAGAGACAGAGACAGAGACAGAGACAGAGACAGAGACAGAGACAGAGAGAGAGACAGAGACAGAGACAGAGACAGAGACGGGGACAGAGACAGAGACAGAGACAGACACAGAGACAGAGACAGAGACGGAGACAGAGACAGAGACAGAGACAGAGACAGAGACAGAGACAGAGACAGAGACAGAGACAGAGACAGAGAGAGAGACAGAGACAGAGACAGAGACAGAGACAGAGACAGAGACAGAGACAGAGACAGAGACAGAGACAGAGACAGAGACAGAGACGGAGACAGAGACAGAGACAGAGACAGAGACAGAGACGGAGGCAAAGACAGAGACAGAGGGAGAGACAGCGGCAGAGACAGAGACAGAGACAGAGACAGAGACAGAGACAGAGACAGAGACATAGACAGACACAGAGACGGAGACAAAGACCGAGACAGAGACAGAGACGGAGACAGAGGCAGCGACAGAGCCAGGGACAGAGACTGAGACAGAGACAGAGGCAGAGACAGCGACAGAGACAGAGACGGAGACAGAGACAGAGACAGAGACAGAGACAGAGACAGGGCGGAGACAGAGGCAGAGACAGAGACAGAGACAGAGACAGAGACAGAGACAGAGATAGAGACAGAGACAGAAGACAGAGACAGAGACAGAGACAGAGACAGAGACAGAGACAGAGACAGAGACAGAGACAGAGACAGAGACAGAGACAGAGACAGAGACAGAGACAGAGACGGAGACAGAGACAGAGACAGAGGGAGAGACAGAGACAGAGAGAGAGACAGAGACACAGAGACAGAGACAGAGACAGAGACAGAGACAGAGACAGAGACACAGACAGAGACAGAGACAGAGACATAGACAGACACAGAGACGGAGACAGAGACCGAGACGGAGACAGAGGCAGAGACAGAGACAGAGACAGAGACAGAGACAGAGACATAGACAGACACAGAGACGGAGACAAAGACCGAGACAGAGACAGAGACGGAGACAGAGGCAGCGACAGAGCCAGGGACAGAGACTGAGACAGAGACAGAGGCAGAGACAGCGACAGAGACAGAGACAGAGACAGAGACAGGGCGGAGACAGAGGCAGAGACAGAGACAGAGACAGAGACAGAGACAGAGACAGAGACAGAGACAGAGACGGAGACAAAGACAGAGACAGAGGGAGAGACAGCGGCAGAGACAGAGACAGAGACAGAGACAGAGACAGAGACAGAGACATAGACAGACACAGAGACGGAGACAAAGACCGAGACAGAGACAGAGACTGAGACAGAGGCAGCGACAGAGCCAGGGACAGAGACTGAGACAGAGACAGAGGCAGAGACAGCGACAGAGACAGAGACAGAGACAGAGACAGAGACAGAGACAGAGACAGAGACAGAGACAGAGACAGAGACAGAGACAGAGACAGGGCGGAGACAGAGGCAGAGACAGAGACAGAGACAGAGACAGAGACAGAGACAGAGATAGAGACAGAGACAGAGACAGAGACAGAGACAGAGACAGAGACAGAGACAGAGACAGAGACAGAGACGGAGGGAGAGACAGAGACAGAGACAGAGACAGAGACAGAGACAGAGACAGAGACAGAGACAGAGACAGAGACAGAGACAGAGACAGAGACAGAGACAGAGACAGAGACAGAGACAGAGACAGAGACAGAGACAGAGACAGAGACCGAGACAGAGACAGAGACAGAGACAGAGACAGAGACAGAGACAGAGACAGAGACAGAGACAGAGACAGAGACAGACACAGAGACAGAGACAGAGACGGAGGCAGAGACAGAGACAGAGACAGAGACAGAGACAGAGACAGAGACAGAGACAGAGACAGAGACGGAGACAGAGACAGAGACAGAGACAGAGAGAGAGACGGAGACAAAGACAGAGACAGAGGGAGAGACAGCGGCAGAGACAGAGACAGAGACAGAGACAGAGACAGAGACAGAGACAGAGAAAGAGACATAGACAGACACAGAGACGGAGACAAAGACCGAGACAGAGACAGAGACGGAGACAGAGGCAGCGACAGAGCCAGGGACAGAGACTGAGACAGAGACAGAGGCAGAGACAGCGACAGAGACAGAGACAGAGACAGAGACAGAGACAGAGACAGAGACAGAGACAGAGACAGAGACAGAGACAGAGACAGAGACAGAGACAGAGACAGAGACAGAGACAGAGACAGAGACAGAGACAGGGCGGAGACAGAGGCAGAGACGGAGACAGAGACAGAGACAGAGACAGAGAGAGAGACAGAGACAGAGACAGAGACAGAGACGGGGACAGAGACAGAGACAGAGACAGACACAGAGACAGAGACAGAGACGGAGACAGAGACAGAGACAGAGACAGAGACAGAGACAGAGACAGAGACAGAGACAGAGACAGAGACAGAGACAGAGACAGAGAGAGAGACAGAGACAGAGACAGAGACAGAGACAGAGACAGAGACAGAGACAGAGACAGAGACAGAGACAGAGACAGAGACGGAGACAGAGACAGACACAGAGACAGAGACAGAGACGGAGAGAGAGACAGAGACAGAGACAGAGACAGAGACAGAGACAGAGACAGAGACAGAGACAGAGACAGAGACAGAGACATAGACAGACACAGAGACGGAGACAAAGACCGAGACAGAGACAGAGACGGAGACAGAGGCAGCGACAGAGACAGAGACAGAGACAGAGACAGAGACGGAGACAGAGACAGAGACAGAGACAGAGACAGAGACAGAGACGGAGACAAAGACAGAGACAGAGGGAGAGACAGCGGCAGAGACAGAGACAGAGACAGAGACAGAGACAGAGACAGAGACAGAGACAGAGACATAGACAGACACAGAGACGGAGACAAAGACCGAGACAGAGACAGAGACGGAGACAGAGGCAGCGACAGAGCCAGGGACAGAGACTGAGACAGAGACAGAGGCAGAGACAGCGACAGAGACAGAGACAGAGACAGAGACAGAGACAGAGACAGAGACAGAGACAGAGACAGAGACAGAGACAGAGACAGAGACAGGGCGGAGACAGAGGCAGAGACAGAGACAGAGACAGAGACAGAGACAGAGACAGAGATAGAGACAGAGACAGAGACAGAGACAGAGACAGAGACAGAGACAGAGACAGAGACAGAGACAGAGACAGAGACAGAGACAGAGACAGAGACAGAGACAGAGACGGAGGGAGAGACAGAGACAGAGACAGAGACAGAGACAGAGACAGAGACAGAGACAGAGACAGAGACAGAGACATAGACAGACACAGAGACGGAGACAGAGACCGAGACAGAGACAGAGACAGAGACAGAGACAGAGACAGAGACAGAGACAGAGACGGAGACAGAGACAGAGACAGAGACGGAGACATAGACAGAGACAGAGGGAGAGACAGCGGCAGAGACAGAGACAGAGACAGAGACAGAGACAGAGACAGAGACAGAGACATAGACAGACACAGAGACGGAGACAAAGACCGAGACAGAGACAGAGACGGAGACAGAGGCAGAGACAGAGCCAGGGACAGAGACTGAGACAGAGACAGAGGCAGAGACAGCGACAGAGACAGAGACAGAGACAGAGACAGAGACAGAGACAGAGACAGGGCGGAGACAGAGGCAGAGACAGAGACAGAGACAGAGACACAGACAGAGACAGAGACAGAGATAGAGACAGAGACAGAGACAGAGACAGATACAGAGACAGAGACAGAGACAGAGACAGAGACAGAGACAGAGACAGAGACAGAGACAGAGACAGAGAGAGAGACAGAGACAGAGACAGAGACAGAGACAGAGACAGAGACAGAGACAGAGACAGAGACAGAGACAGAGACAGAGACGGAGACGGAGGCAGAGACAGAGACAGAGGAATAGACAGAGAGAGAGAGACAGAGGAATAGACAGAGACAGAGACAGAAACAGCGACAGGCACAGGGAGAGGGACAGGGTCAGAGACAGAGACAGAGGATTAGACAGAGACAGAGACAGAAACAGCGACAGGCACAGGGAGAGGGACAGGGACAGAGACAGAGACAGAGACAGAGACAGAGACAGAGACAGAGACAGAGACAGAGACAGAGACAGAGACAGAGACAGAGACAGAGACAGGGCGGAGACAGAGGCAGAGACAGAGACAGAGACAGAGACAGAGACAGAGACAGAGATAGAGACAGAGACAGAGACAGATACAGAGACAGAGACAGAGACAGAGACAGAGACAGAGACAGAGACAGAGACAGAGACAGCGACAGAGACAGAGACAGAGACGGAGACGGAGACAAAGACAGAGAGAGAGGGAGAGACAGAGACAGAGACAGAGACAGAGACAGAGACAGAGACAGAGACAGAGACAGAGACAGAGACAGAGACAGAGACAGAGACAGAGACATAGACAGACACAGAGACGGAGACAGAGACCGAGACAGAGACAGAGACGGAGACAGGGGCAGAGACAGAGACAGAGACAGAGACAGAGACAGAGACAGAGACAGAGACAGAGACAGAGACAGAGACAGAGACGGAGACAGAGACAGAGACAGAGACGGAGACAAAGACAGAGACAGAGGGAGAGACAGCGGCAGAGACAGAGACAGAGACAGAGACAGAGACAGAGACAGAGACAGAGACAGAGACATAGACAGACACAGAGACGGAGACAAAGACCGAGACAGAGACAGAGACGGAGACAGAGGCAGAGACAGAGCCAGGGACAGAGACAGAGACAGACACAGAGACAGAGACAGAGACGGAGACAGAGACAGAGACAGAGACAGAGACAGAGAGAGAGACAGAGACAGAGACAGAGACAGAGACAGAGACAGAGACAGAGACAGAGACAGAGACAGAGAGAGAGACAGAGACAGAGACAGCGACAGAGACAGAGACAGAGACAGAGACAGAGACAGAGACAGAGACAGGGCGGAGACAGAGACAGAGACAGAGACAGAGACAGAGACAGAGACAGAGACAGAGACAGAGACAGAGAGAGAGACAGAGACAGAGACAGAGACAGAGACAGAGACAGAGACAGAGACAGAGACAGAACAGAGACAGAGACAGAGACAGAGACAGAGACAGACACAGAGACGGAGACAAAGACCGAGACAGAGACAGAGACGGAGACAGAGGCAGAGACAGAGCCAGGGACAGAGACGGAGACAGAGACAGAGACAGAGACAGAGACAGAGACAGAGACAGAGACAGAGACGGAGACAGAGACAGAGACAGAGACGGAGACAAAGACAGAGACAGAGGGAGAGACAGCGGCAGAGACAGAGACAGAGACAGAGACAGAGACATAGACAGACACAGAGACGGAGACAAAGACCGAGACAGAGACAGAGACGGAGACAGAGGCAGAGACAGAGCCAGGGACAGAGACGGAGACAGAGACAGAGACAGAGACAGAGACAGAGACAGAGACAGAGACAGAGACGGAGACAGAGACAGAGACAGAGACGGAGACAAAGACAGAGACAGAGGGAGAGACAGCGGCAGAGACAGAGACAGAGACAGAGACAGAGACATAGACAGACACAGAGACGGAGACAAAGACCGAGACAGAGACAGAGACGGAGACAGAGGCAGCGACAGAGCCAGGGACAGAGACTGAGACAGAGACAGAGGCAGAGACAGCGACAGAGACAGAGACAGAGACAGAGACAGAGACAGAGACAGAGACAGAGACAGAGACAGAGACAGGGCGGACACAGAGGCAGAGACAGAGACAGAGACAGAGACAGAGACAGAGACAGAGACAGAGATAGAGACAGAGACAGAGACAGAGACAGAGACAGAGACAGAGACAGAGACAGAGACAGAGACAGAGACAGAGACAGGGCGGAGACAGAGGCAGAGACAGAGACAGAGACACAGACAGAGACAGAGACAGAGATAGAGACAGAGACAGAGACAGAGACAGAGACAGAGACAGAGACAGAGACAGAGACAGAGACAGAGACAGAGACAGAGACAGAGACAGAGAGAGAGACAGAGACAGAGACAGAGACAGAGACAGAGACAGAGACAGAGACAGAGACAGAGACAGAGACAGAGACGGAGACGGAGACAGAGACAGAGACAGAGACAGAGACGGAGACAAAGACAGAGACAGAGGGAGAGACAGCGGCAGAGACAGAGACAGAGACAGAGACAGGGACAGAGACAGAGACAGAGACAGAGACATAGACAGACACAGAGACGGAGACAAAGACCGAGACAGAGACAGAGACGGAGACAGAGGCAGAGACAGAGCCAGGGACAGAGACTGAGACAGAGACAGAGGCAGAGACAGCGACAGAGACAGAGACAGAGACAGAGACAGAGACAGAGACAGAGACAGAGACAGAGACAGAGACAGAGACTGGGCGGAGACAGAGGCAGAGACAGAGACAGAGACAGAGACAGAGACAGAGACAGAGACAGAGACAGAGACAGAGACAGAGACAGAGACAGAGACAGAGACAGAGACAGAGACAGAGACAGAGACAGAGACAGAGACAGAGACAGAGACAGAGACAGACACAGAGACGGAGACAAAGACAGAGACAGAGGGAGAGACAGAGACAGAGACAGAGACAGAGACAGAGGCAGAGACAGAGACACAGACAGAGACAGAGACAGAGACAGAGACAGAGACATAGACAGACACAGAGACAGAGACAGACACAGAGACGGAGACAAAGACCGAGACAGAGACAGAGACGGAGACAGAGGCAGAGACAGAGCCAGGGACAGAGACGGAGACAGAGACAGAGGAAGAGACAGCGACAGAGACAGAGACAGAGACAGAGACAGAGACAGAGACAGAGACAGAGACAGAGACAGAGACAGAGACAGAGACAGAGACAGAGGCAGAGACAGAGACAGAGACAGAGACAGAGACAGAGACAGAGACAGAGACAGAGACGGAGACAAAGGCCGAGACAGAGACAGAGACAGAGACGGAGACAAAGACAGAGACAGAGGGAGAGACAGAGACAGAGACAGAGACAGAGACAGAGACAGAGACAGAGACAGAGACAGAGACAGAGACAGAGACAGAGACAGAGACAGAGACATAGACAGACACAGAGACCGAGACAGAGACCGAGACAGAGACAGAGACGGAGACAGGGGCAGAGACAGAGACAGAGACAGAGACAGAGACAGAGACAGAGACAGAGACAGAGACAGAGACAGAGACAGAGACAGAGACAGAGACAGAGACGGAGACAGAGACAGAGACAGAGACGGAGACAAAGACAGAGACAGAGGGAGAGACAGCGGCAGAGACAGAGACAGAGACAGCGGCAGAGACAGAGACAGAGACAGAGACATAGACAGACACAGAGGCGGAGACAAAGACTGAGACAGAGACAGAGACGGAGACAGAGGCAGGGACAGAGCCAGCGACAGAGACAGAGACAGACACAGAGACAGAGACAGAGACGGAGACAGAGACAGAGACAGAGACAGAGACAGAGACAGAGGGAGATACAGCGGCAGAGACAGAGACAGAGACAGAGACAGAGGCAGAGACAGAGACAGAGACAGAGACATAGACAGACACAGAGACGGAGACAAAGACCGAGACAGAGACAGAGACGGAGACAGAGGCAGCGACAGAGCCAGGGACAGAGACTGAGACAGAGACAGAGGCAGAGACAGCGACAGAGACAGAGACGGAGACAAAGACAGAGACAGAGGGAGAGACAGCGGCAGAGACAGAGACAGAGACAGAGACAGAGGCAGAGACAGAGACAGAGACAGAGACATAGACAGACACAGAGACGGAGACAAAGACCGAGACAGAGACAGAGACGGAGACAGAGGCAGCGACAGAGCCAGGGACAGAGACTGAGACAGAGACAGAGGCAGAGACAGCGACAGAGACAGAGACGGAGACAGAGACAGAGACAGAGACAGAGACAGAGACAGAGACAGAGACAGAGACAGAGACAGAGACAGAGACAGAGACAGAGACAGGGCGGAGACAGAGGCAGAGACAGAGACAGAGACAGAGACAGAGACAGAGACAGAGATAGAGACAGAGACAGAGACAGAGACAGAGACAGAGACAGAGACAGAGACAGAGACAGAGACAGAGACGGAGACAGAGACAGAGACAGAGACAGAGACGGAGGGAGAGACAGAGACAGAGACAGAGACAGAGACAGAGACAGAGACAGAGATAGAGACAGAGACAGAGACAGAGACAGAGACATAGACAGACACAGAGACGGAGACAGAGACCGAGACAGAGACAGAGACGGAGACAGAGGCAGAGACAGAGACAGAGACAGAGACAGAGACAGAGACAGAGACAGAGACAGAGACAGAGACAGAGACAGAGACAGAGACAGAGACAGAGACAGAGACAGAGACAGAGACAGAGACAGAGACAGAGACAGAGACAGAGACGGAGACAGAGACAGAGACAGAGACGGAGACAAAGACAGAGACAGAGGGAGAGACAGCGGCAGAGACAGAGACAGAGACAGAGACAGAGACAGAGACAGAGACAGAGACATAGACAGACACAGAGACGGAGACAAAGACCGAGACAGAGACAGAGACGGAGACAAAGACAGAGACAGAGGGAGAGACAGAGACAGAGACAGAGACAGAGGCAGAGACAGAGACACAGACAGAGACAGAGACAGAGACAGAGACAGAGACATAGACAGACACAGAGACAGAGACAGACACAGAGACGGAGACAAAGACCGAGACAGAGACAGAGACAGAGACGGAGACAGAGGCAGAGACAGAGCCAGGGACAGAGACGGAGACAGAGACAGAGGAAGAGACAGCGACAGAGACAGAGACAGAGACAGAGACAGAGACAGAGACAGAGACAGAGACAGAGACAGAGACGGAGACAAAGGCCGAGACAGAGACAGAGACCGAGACAGAGACAAAGACAGAGACAGAGACGGAGACAGAGACAGAGACGGAGGAATAGACAGAGACAGAGACAGAGGAATAGACAGAGACAGAGGAATAGACAGAGACAGAGACAGAAACAGCGACAGGCACAGGGAGAGGGACAGGGTCAGAGACAGAGACAGAGGATTAGACAGAGACAGAGACAGAAACAGCGACAGGCACAGGGAGAGGGACAGGGACAGAGACAGAGACAGAGACAGAGACAGAGACAGAGACAGAGACAGAGACAGAGACAGAGACAGAGACAGAGACAGAGACAGAGACAGAGACAGAGACAGAGACAGAGACAGAGACAGAGACAGAGACAGAGACAGAGACAGAGACAGAGACAGAGACAGAGACAGAGACAGAGACAGACACAGAGACAGAGACAGAGACAGAGACAGAGACAGAGACAGAGACAGAGACGGAGACAAAGACAGAGACAGAGGGAGAGACAGAGACAGAGACAGAGACAGAGACAGAGACAGAGACAGAGACAGAGACAGAGACAGAGACAGAGACATAGACAGACACAGAGACGGAGACAGAGACCGAGACAGAGACAGAGACGGAGACAGGGGCAGAGACAGAGACAGAGACAGAGACAGAGACAGAGACAGAGACAGAGACAGAGACAGAGACAGAGACAGAGACAGAGACAGAGACAGAGACAGAGACGGAGACAGAGACAGAGACAGAGACGGAGACAAAGACAGAGACAGAGGGAGAGACAGCGGCAGAGACAGAGATAGAGACAGCGGCAGAGACAGAGACAGAGACAGAGACATAGACAGACACAGAGACGGAGACAAAGACCGAGACAGAGACAGAGACGGAGACAGAGGCAGAGACAGAGCCAGGGACAGAGACAGAGACAGACACAGAGACAGAGACAGAGACGGAGACAGAGACAGAGACAGAGACAGAGACAGAGACAGAGACAGAGACAGAGACAGAGGGAGAGACAGCGGCAGAGACAGAGACAGAGACAGAGACAGAGGCAGAGACAGAGACAGAGACAGAGACATAGACAGACACAGAGACGGAGACAAAGACCGAGACAGAGACAGAGACGGAGACAGAGGCAGCGACAGAGCCAGGGACAGAGACTGAGACAGAGACAGAGGCAGAGACAGCGACAGAGACAGAGACGGAGACAAAGACATAGACAGAGGGAGAGACAGCGGCAGAGACAGAGACAGAGACAGAGACAGAGGCAGAGACAGAGACAGAGACAGAGACATAGACAGACACAGAGACGGAGACAAAGACCGACACAGAGACAGAGACGGAGACAGAGGCAGCGACAGAGCCAGGGACAGAGACTGAGACAGAGACAGAGGCAGAGACAGCGACAGAGACAGAGACAGAGACAGAGACAGAGACAGAGACAGAGACAGAGACAGAGACAGAGACAGAGACAGAGACAGAGACAGAGACAGAGACAGAGACAGAGACAGAGACAGAGACAGGGCGGAGACAGAGGCAGAGACAGAGACAGAGACAGAGACAGAGACAGAGAGAGAGATAGAGACAGAGACAGAGACAGAGACAGAGACAGAGACAGAGACAGAGACAGAGACAGAGACAGAGACAGAGACAGAGACGGAGACAGAGACAGAGACAGAGACAGAGACAGAGACAGAGACAGAGACGGAGGGAGAGACAGAGACAGAGACAGAGACAGAGACAGAGACAGAGACAGAGACAGAGACAGAGACAGAGACAGAGACAGAGACAGAGACATAGACAGACACAGAGACGGAGACAGAGACCGAGACAGAGACAGAGACGGAGACAGAGGCAGAGACAGAGACAGAGACAGAGACAGAGACAGAGACAGAGACAGAGACAGAGACAGAGACAGAGACAGAGACAGAGACAGAGACAGAGACAGAGACAGAGACAGAGACGGAGACAGAGACAGAGACAGAGACGGAGACAAAGACAGAGACAGTGGGAGAGACAGCGGCAGAGACAGAGACAGAGACAGAGACAGAGACAGAGACAGAGACAGAGACATAGACAGACACAGAGACGGAGACAAAGACCGAGACAGAGACAGAGACGGAGACAGAGGCAGAGACAGAGCCAGGGACAGAGACTGAGACAGAGACACAGGCAGAGACAGCGACAGAGACAGAGACAGAGACAGAGACAGAGACAGAGACAGAGACAGGGCGGAGACAGAGGCAGAGACAGAGACAGAGACAGAGACAGAGACACAGACAGAGACAGAGACAGAGATAGAGACAGAGACAGAGACAGAGACAGAGACAGAGACAGAGACAGAGACAGAGACAGAGACAGAGACAGAGACAGAGACAGAGACAGAGACAGAGAGAGAGACAGAGACAGAGACAGAGACAGAGACAGAGACAGAGACGGAGACAGAGACAGAGACAGAGACGGAGACAAAGACAGAGACAGAGGGAGAGACAGCGGCAGAGACAGAGACAGAGACAGAGACAGAGACATAGACAGACACAGAGACGGAGACAAAGACCGAGACAGAGACAGAGACGGAGACAGAGGCAGCGACAGAGCCAGGGACAGAGACTGAGACAGAGACAGAGGCAGAGACAGCGACAGAGACAGAGACAGAGACAGAGACAGAGACAGAGACAGAGACAGAGACAGGGCGGACACAGAGGCAGAGACAGAGACAGAGACAGAGACAGAGACAGAGACAGAGATAGAGACAGAGACAGAGACAGAGACAGAGACAGAGACAGAGACAGAGACAGAGACAGAGACAGAGACAGAGACAGAGACAGAGACAGAGACAGAGACAGAGACAGAGACAGAGACGGAGACAAAGACAGAGACAGAGGGAGAGACAGACAGAGACAGAGACAGAGACAGAGACAGAGACAGAGACAGAGACAGAGACAGAGACAGAGACAGAGACAGAGACATAGACAGAGACAGAGACAGAGACATAGACAGACACAGAGACGGAGACAGAGACCGAGACAGAGACAGAGGCAGAGACAGAGCCAGGGACAGAGACGGAGACAGAGACAGAGGAAGAGACAGCGACAGAGACAGAGACAGAGACAGAGACAGAGACAGAGACAGAGACAGAGACAGAGACAGAGACGGAGACAGAGACAGAGGCAGAGACAGAGACAGAGACAGAGACAGAGACAGAGACAGAGACAGAGACAGAGACAGAGACGGAGACAAAGGCCGAGACAGAGACAGAGACAGAGACGGAGACAAAGACAGAGACAGAGGGAGAGACAGAGACAGAGACAGAGACAGAGACAGAGACAGAGACAGAGACAGAGACAGAGACAGAGACAGAGACATAGACAGACACAGAGACCGAGACAGAGACCGAGACAGAGACAGAGACGGAGACAGGGGCAGAGACAGAGACAGAGACAGAGACAGAGACAGAGACAGAGACAGAGACAGAGGCAGCGACAGAGCCAGGGACAGAGACTGAGACAGAGACAGAGGCAGAGACAGCGACAGAGACAGAGACAGAGACAGAGACAGAGACAGAGACAGAGACAGAGACAGAGACAGAGACAGAGACAGAGACAGAGACAGAGACAGAGACAGGGCGGAGACAGAGGCAGAGACAGAGACAGAGACAGAGACAGAGACAGAGACAGAGATAGAGACAGAGACAGAGACAGAGACAGAGACAGAGACAGAGACAGAGACAGAGACAGAGACAGAGACAGAGACAGAGACAGAGACAGAGGGAGAGACAGCGGCAGAGACAGAGACAGAGACAGAGACAGAGGCAGAGACAGAGACAGAGACAGAGACATAGACAGACACAGAGACGGAGACAAAGACCGAGACAGAGACAGAGACGGAGACAGAGGCAGCGACAGAGCCAGGGACAGAGACTGAGACAGAGACAGAGGCAGAGACAGCGACAGAGACAGAGACGGAGACAAAGACAGAGACAGAGGGAGAGACAGCGGCAGAGACAGAGACAGAGACAGAGACAGAGGCAGAGACAGAGACAGAGACAGAGACATAGACAGACACAGAGACGGAGACAAAGACCGAGACAGAGACAGAGACGGAGACAGAGGCAGCGACAGAGCCAGGGACAGAGACTGAGACAGAGACAGAGGCAGAGACAGCGACAGAGACAGAGACGGAGACAGAGACAGAGACAGAGACAGAGACAGAGACAGAGACAGAGACAGAGACAGAGACAGAGACAGAGACAGAGACAGAGACAGAGACAGAGACAGGGCGGAGACAGAGGCAGAGACAGAGACAGAGACAGAGACAGAGACAGAGACAGAGATAGAGACAGAGACAGAGACAGAGACAGAGACAGAGACAGAGACAGAGACAGAGACAGAGACGGAGACAGGGGCAGAGACAGAGACAGAGACAGAGACGGAGGGAGAGACAGAGACAGAGACAGAGACAGAGACAGAGACAGAGACAGAGATAGAGACAGAGACAGAGACAGAGACAGAGACATAGACAGACACAGAGACGGAGACAGAGACCGAGACAGAGACAGAGACGGAGACAGAGGCAGAGACAGAGACAGAGACAGAGACAGAGACAGAGACAGAGACAGAGACAGAGACAGAGACAGAGACAGAGACAGAGACAGAGACAGAGACAGAGACGGAGACAGAGACAGAGACAGAGACGGAGACAAAGACAGAGACAGAGGGAGAGACAGCGGCAGAGACAGAGACAGAGACAGAGACAGAGACAGAGACAGAGACAGAGACATAGACAGACACAGAGACGGAGACAAAGACCGAGACAGAGACAGAGACGGAGACAAAGACAGAGACAGAGGGAGAGACAGAGACAGAGACAGAGACAGAGGCAGAGACAGAGACACAGACAGAGACAGAGACAGAGACAGAGACAGAGACATAGACAGACACAGAGACAGAGACAGACACAGAGACGGAGACAAAGACCGAGACAGAGACAGAGACAGAGACGGAGACAGAGGCAGAGACAGAGCCAGGGACAGTGACGGCGACAGAGACAGAGGAAGAGACAGCGACAGAGACAGAGACAGAGACAGAGACAGAGACAGAGACAGAGACAGAGACAGAGACAGAGACAGAGACAGAGACAGAGGCAGAGACAGAGACAGAGACAGAGACAGAGACAGAGACAGAGACAGAGACAGAGACAGAGACAGAGACAGAGACGGAGACAAAGGCCGAGACAGAGACAGAGACCGAGACAGAGACAAAGACAGAGACAGAGACGGAGACAGAGACAGAGACGGAGGAATAGACAGAGACAGAGACAGAGGAATAGACAGAGACAGAGACAGAAACAGCGACAGGCACAGGGAGAGGGACAGGGTCAGAGACAGAGACAGAGGATTAGACAGAGACAGAGACAGAAACAGCGACAGGCACAGGGAGAGGGACAGGGACAGAGACAGAGACAGAGACAGAGACAGAGACAGAGACAGAGACAGAGACAGAGACAGAGACAGAGACAGAGACAGAGACAGAGACAGAGACAGAGACAGAGACAGAGACAGAGACAGAGACAGAGACAGAGACAGAGACAGAGACAGAGACAGAGACAGACACAGAGACAGAGACAGAGACAGAGACAGAGACAGAGACAGAGACAGAGACAGAGACGGAGACAAAGACAGAGACAGAGGGAGAGACAGAGACAGAGACAGAGACAGAGACAGAGACAGAGACAGAGACAGAGACAGAGACAGAGACAGAGACATAGACAGACACAGAGACGGAGACAGAGACCGAGACAGAGACAGAGACGGAGACAGGGGCAGAGACAGAGACAGAGACAGAGACAGAGACAGAGACAGAGACAGAGACAGAGACAGAGACAGAGACAGAGACAGAGACAGAGACGGAGACAGAGACAGAGACAGAGACGGAGACAAAGACAGAGACAGAGGGAGAGACAGCGGCAGAGACAGAGACAGAGACAGCGGCAGAGACAGAGACAGAGACAGAGACATAGACAGACACAGAGACGGAGACAAAGACCGAGACAGAGACAGAGACGGAGACAGAGGCAGAGACAGAGCCAGGGACAGAGACAGAGACAGACACAGAGACAGAGACAGAGACGGAGACAGAGACAGAGACAGAGACAGAGACAGAGACAGAGACAGAGACAGAGACAGAGGGAGAGACAGCGGCAGAGACAGAGACAGAGACAGAGACAGAGGCAGAGACAGAGACAGAGACAGAGACATAGACAGACACAGAGACGGAGACAAAGACCGAGACAGAGACAGAGACGGAGACAGAGGCAGCGACAGAGCCAGGGACAGAGACTGAGACAGAGACAGAGGCAGAGACAGCGACAGAGACAGAGACGGAGACAAAGACAGAGACAGAGGGAGAGACAGCGGCAGAGACAGAGACAGAGACAGAGACAGAGGCAGAGACAGAGACAGAGACAGAGACATAGACAGACACAGAGACGGAGACAAAGACCGAGACAGAGACAGAGACGGAGACAGAGGCAGAGACAGAGCCAGGGACAGAGACTGAGACAGAGACAGAGGCAGAGACAGCGACAGAGACAGAGACAGAGACACAGACAGAGACAGAGACAGAGACAGAGACAGAGACAGAGACAGAGACAGAGACAGGGCGGAGACAGAGGCAGAGACAGAGACAGAGACACAGACAGAGACAGAGACAGAGATAGAGACAGAGACAGAGACAGAGACAGAGACAGAGACAGAGACAGAGACAGAGACAGAGACAGAGACAGAGACAGAGACAGAGACAGAGACAGAGACAGAGACAGAGACAGAGACAGAGACAGAGACAGAGACAGAGACAGAGACGGAGACGGAGACAGAGACAGAGACAGAGACAGAGACGGAGACAAAGACAGAGACAGAGGGAGAGACAGCGGCAGAGACAGAGACAGAGACAGAGACAGGGACAGAGACAGAGACAGAGACAGAGACATAGACAGACACAGAGACGGAGACAAAGACCGAGACAGAGACAGAGACGGAGACAGAGGCAGAGACAGAGCCAGGGACAGAGACTGAGACAGAGACAGAGGCAGAGACAGCGACAGAGACAGAGACAGAGACAGAGACAGAGACAGAGACAGAGACAGAGACAGAGACAGAGACAGAGACTGGGCGGAGACAGAGACAGAGACAGAGACAGAGACAGAGACAGAGACAGAGACAGAGACAGAGACAGAGACAGAGACAGAGACAGAGACAGAGACAGAGACAGAGACAGAGACAGAGACAGAGACAGAGACAGAGACAGAGACAGAGACAGAGACAGAGACAGAGACAGAGACAGAGACAGACACAGAGACGGAGACAAAGACAGAGACAGAGGGAGAGACAGAGACAGCGACAGAGACAGAGGCAGAGACAGAGACACAGACAGAGATAGAGACAGAGACAGAGACAGAGACATAGACAGACACAGAGACAGAGACAGACACAGAGACGGAGACAAAGACCGAGACAGAGACAGAGACGGAGACAGAGGCAGAGACAGAGCCAGGGACAGAGACGGAGACAGAGACAGAGGAAGAGACAGCGACAGAGACAGAGACAGAGACAGAGACAGAGACAGAGACAGAGACAGAGACAGAGACAGAGACAGAGACAGAGACAGAGACAGAGACAGAGGCAGAGACAGAGACAGAGACAGAGACAGAGACAGAGACAGAGACAGAGACAGAGACAGAGACAGAGACAGAGACGGAGACAAAGGCCGAGACAGAGACAGAGACCGAGACAGAGACAAAGACAGAGACAGAGACGGAGACAGAGACAGAGACGGAGGAATAGACAGAGACAGAGACAGAGGAATAGACAGAGACAGAGACAGAAACAGCGACAGGCACAGGGAGAGGGACAGGGTCAGAGACAGAGACAGAGGATTAGACAGAGACAGAGACAGAAACAGCGACAGGCACAGGGAGAGGGACAGGGACAGAGACAGAGACAGAGACAGAGACAGAGACAGAGACAGAGACAGAGACAGAGACAGAGACAGAGACAGAGACAGAGACAGAGACAGAGACAGAGACAGAGACAGAGACAGAGACAGAGACAGAGACAGAGACAGAGACAGAGACAGAGACAGAGACAGAGACAGACACAGAGACAGAGACAGAGACAGAGACAGAGACAGAGACAGAGACGGAGACAAAGACAGAGACAGAGGGAGAGACAGAGACAGAGACAGAGACAGAGACAGAGACAGAGACAGAGACAGAGACAGAGACAGAGACAGAGACATAGACAGACACAGAGACGGAGACAGAGACCGAGACAGAGACAGAGACGGAGACAGGGGCAGAGACAGAGACAGAGACAGAGACAGAGACAGAGACAGAGACAGAGACAGAGACAGAGACAGAGACAGAGACAGAGACAGAGACGGAGACAGAGACAGAGACAGAGACGGAGACAAAGACAGAGACAGAGGGAGAGACAGCGGCAGAGACAGAGACAGAGACAGCGGCAGAGACAGAGACAGAGACAGAGACATAGACAGACACAGAGACGGAGACAAAGACCGAGACAGAGACAGAGACGGAGACAGAGGCAGAGACAGAGCCAGGGACAGAGACAGAGACAGACACAGAGACAGAGACAGAGACGGAGACAGAGACAGAGACAGAGACAGAGACAGAGACAGAGACAGAGACAGAGGGAGAGACAGCGGCAGAGACAGAGACAGAGACAGAGACAGAGGCAGAGACAGAGACAGAGACAGAGACATAGACAGACACAGAGACGGAGACAAAGACCGAGACAGAGACAGAGACGGAGACAGAGGCAGCGACAGAGCCAGGGACAGAGACTGAGACAGAGACAGAGGCAGAGACAGCGACAGAGACAGAGACGGAGACAAAGACAGAGACAGAGGGAGAGACAGCGGCAGAGACAGAGACAGAGACAGAGACAGAGGCAGAGACAGAGACAGAGACAGAGACATAGACAGACACAGAGACGGAGACAAAGACCGAGACAGAGACAGAGACGGAGACAGAGGCAGCGACAGAGCCAGGGACAGAGACTGAGACAGAGACAGAGGCAGAGACAGCGACAGAGACAGAGACAGAGACAGAGACAGAGACAGAGACAGAGACAGAGACAGAGACAGAGACAGAGACAGAGACAGAGACAGAGACAGAGACAGAGACAGAGACAGAGACAGGGCGGAGACAGAGGCAGAGACAGAGACAGAGACAGAGACAGAGACAGAGACAGAGACAGAGATAGAGACAGAGACAGAGACAGAGACAGAGACAGAGACAGAGACAGAGACAGAGACAGAGACAGAGACAGAGACGGAGACAGAGACAGAGACAGAGACAGAGACAGAGACAGAGACAGAGACGGAGGGAGAGACAGAGACAGAGACAGAGACAGAGACAGAGACAGAGACAGAGACAGAGACAGAGACAGAGACAGAGACAGAGACATAGACAGACACAGAGACGGAGACAGAGACCGAGACAGAGACAGAGACGGAGACAGAGGCAGAGACAGAGACAGAGACAGAGACAGAGACAGAGACAGAGACAGAGACAGAGACAGAGACAGAGACAGAGACAGAGACAGAGACAGAGACAGAGACAGAGACAGAGACAGAGACAGAGACGGAGACAGAGACAGAGACAGAGACGGAGACAAAGACAGAGACAGAGGGAGAGACAGCGGCAGAGACAGAGACAGAGACAGAGACAGAGACAGAGACAGAGACAGACACAGAGACGGAGACAAAGACCGAGACAGAGACAGAGACGGAGACAAAGACAGAGACAGAGGGAGAGACAGAGACAGAGACAGAGACAGATGCAGAGACAGAGACACAGACAGAGACAGAGACAGAGACAGAGACAGAGACAGAGACATAGACAGACACAGAGACAGAGACAGACACAGAGACGGAGACAAAGACCGAGACAGAGACAGAGACGGAGACAGAGGCAGAGACAGAGCCAGGGACAGAGACGGAGACAGAGACAGAGGAAGAGACAGCGACAGAGACAGAGACAGAGACAGAGACAGAGACAGAGACAGAGACAGAGACAGAGACAGAGACAGAGGCAGAGACAGAGACAGAGACAGAGACAGAGACAGAGACAGAGACAGAGACAGAGACAGAGACAGAGACGGAGACAAAGGCCGAGACAGAGACAGAGACCGAGACAGAGACAAAGACAGAGACAGAGACGGAGACAGAGACAGAGACGGAGGAATAGACAGAGACAGAGACAGAGGAATAGACAGAGACAGAGGAATAGACAGAGACAGAGACAGAAACAGCGACAGGCACAGGGAGAGGGACAGGGTCAGAGACAGAGACAGAGGATTAGACAGAGACAGAGACAGAAACAGCGACAGGCACAGGGAGAGGGACAGGGACAGAGACAGAGACAGAGACAGAGACAGAGACAGAGACAGAGACAGAGACAGAGACAGAGACAGAGACAGAGACAGAGACAGAGACAGAGACAGAGACAGAGACAGAGACAGAGACAGAGACAGAGACAGAGACAGAGACAGAGACAGAGACAGAGACAGAGACAGAGACAGAGACAGAGACAGAGACAGAGAAAGAGACAGACACAGAGACAGAGACAGAGACAGAGACAGAGACAGAGACAGAGACGGAGACAAAGACAGAGACAGAGGGAGAGACAGAGACAGAGACAGAGACAGAGACAGAGACAGAGACAGAGACAGAGACAGAGACATAGACAGACACAGAGACGGAGACAGAGACCGAGACAGAGACAGAGACGGAGACACGGGCAGAGACAGAGACAGAGACAGAGACAGAGACAGAGACAGAGACAGAGACAGAGACAGAGACAGAGACAGAGACAGAGACAGAGACGGAGACAGAGACAGAGACAGAGACGGAGACAAAGACAGAGACAGAGGGAGAGACAGCGGCAGAGACAGAGACAGAGACAGCGGCAGAGACAGAGACAGAGACAGAGACATAGACAGACACAGAGACGGAGACAAAGACCGAGACAGAGACAGAGACGGAGACAGAGGCAGAGACAGAGCCAGGGACAGAGACAGAGACAGACACAGAGACAGAGACAGAGACGGAGACAGAGACAGAGACAGAGACAGAGACAGAGACGGAGACAGAGACAGAGACAGAGACAGAGGGAGAGACAGCGGCAGAGACAGAGACAGAGACAGAGACAGAGGCAGAGACAGAGACAGAGACAGAGACATAGACAGACACAGAGACGGAGACAAAGACCGAGACAGAGACAGAGACGGAGACAGAGGCAGCGACAGAGCCAGGGACAGAGACTGAGACAGAGACAGAGGCAGAGACAGCGACAGAGACAGAGACGGAGACAAAGACAGAGACAGAGGGAGAGACAGCGGCAGAGACAGAGACAGAGACAGAGACAGAGGCAGAGACAGAGACAGAGACAGAGACATAGACAGACACAGAGACGGAGACAAAGACCGAGACAGAGACAGAGACGGAGACAGAGGCAGCGACAGAGCCAGGGACAGAGACTGAGACAGAGACAGAGGCAGAGACAGCGACAGAGACAGAGACAGAGACAGAGACAGAGACAGAGACAGAGACAGAGACAGAGACAGAGACAGAGACAGAGACAGAGACAGAGACAGGGCGGAGACAGAGGCAGAGACAGAGACAGAGACAGAGACAGAGACAGAGACAGAGACAGAGATAGAGACAGAGACAGAGACAGAGACAGAGACAGAGACAGAGACAGAGACAGAGACAGAGACGGAGACAGAGACAGAGACAGAGACAGAGACAGAGACAGAGACAGAGACGGAGGGAGAGACAGAGACAGAGACAGAGACAGAGACAGAGACAGAGACAGAGACAGAGACAGAGACAGAGACAGAGACAGAGACAGAGACAGAGACATAGACAGACACAGAGACGGAGACAGAGACCGAGACAGAGACAGAGACGGAGACAGAGGCAGAGACAGAGACAGAGACAGAGACAGAGACAGAGACAGAGACAGAGACAAAGACAGAGACAGAGACAGAGACAGAGACAGAGACAGAGACAGAGACAGAGACAGAGACGGAGACAGAGGCAGAGACAGAGACGGAGACAAAGACAGAGACAGAGGGAGAGACAGCGGCAGAGACAGAGACAGAGACAGAGACAGAGACAGAGACATAGACAGACACAGAGACGGAGACAAAGACCGAGACAGAGACAGAGACGGAGACAGAGGCAGAGACAGAGCCAGGGACAGAGACTGAGACAGAGACAGAGGCAGAGACAGCGACAGAGACAGAGACAGAGACAGAGACAGAGACAGAGACAGAGACAGGGCGGAGACAGAGGCAGAGACAGAGACAGAGACAGAGACACAGACAGAGACAGAGACAGAGACAGAGACAGAGACAGAGACAGAGACAGAGACAGAGACAGAGACAGAGACAGAGACAGAGACAGAGACAGAGACAGAGACAGAGAGAGAGACAGAGACAGAGACAGAGACAGAGACAGAGACAGAGACAGAGACAGAGACAGAGACAGAGACAGAGACAGAGACGGAGACGGAGGCAGAGACAGAGACAGAGGAATAGACAGAGAGAGAGACAGAGGAATAGACAGAGACAGAGACAGAAACAGCGACAGGCACAGGGAGAGGGACAGGGTCAGAGACAGAGACAGAGGATTAGACAGAGACAGAGACAGAAACAGCGACAGGCACAGGGAGAGGGACAGGGACAGAGACAGAGACAGAGACAGAGACAGAGACAGAGACAGAGACAGAGACAGAGACAGAGACAGAGACAGAGGACGAGACAGCGACGGAGACAGAGACAGAGACAGAGACAGAGACAGAGACAGAGACAGAGACAGAGACAGAGACAGAGACAGAGACAGAGACAGAGACAGAGACAGAGACAGAGACAGAGACAGAGACAGAGACAGAGACAGAGACAGACACAGAGACGGAGACAAAGACCGAGACAGAGACAGAGACGGAGACAGAGGCAGAGACAGAGCCAGGGACAGAGACGGAGACAGAGACAGAGGAAGAGACAGCGACAGAGACAGAGACAGCGACAGAGACAGAGACAGAGACAGAGACAGAGACAGAGACAGAGACAGAGACAGAGACAGAGACAGAGACAGCGACAGAGACAGAGACAGAGACAGAGACAGAGACGGAGACAGAGACAGGGCGGAGACAGAGACAGAGACAGAGACAGAGACAGAGACAGAGACAGAGACAGAGACAGAGACAGAGACAGAGACAGAGACAGAGACAGAGACAGAGACAGAGACAGAGACAGAGACAGAGACAGAGACAGACACAGAGACGGAGACAAAGACCGAGACAGAGACAGAGACGGAGACAGAGGCAGAGACAGAGCCAGGGACAGAGACGGAGACAGAGACAGAGACAGAGACAGAGACAGAGACAGAGACAGAGACAGAGACAGAGACAGAGACGGAGACAGAGACAGAGACAGAGACGGAGACAAAGACAGAGACAGAGGGAGAGACAGCGGCAGAGACAGAGACAGAGACAGAGACAGAGACATAGACAGACACAGAGACGGAGACAAAGACCGAGACAGAGACAGAGACGGAGACAGAGGCAGAGACAGAGCCAGGGACAGAGACGGAGACAGAGACAGAGACAGAGACAGAGACAGAGACAGAGACAGAGACAGAGACAGAGACGGAGACAGAGACAGAGACAGAGACGGAGACAAAGACAGAGACAGAGGGAGAGACAGCGGCAGAGACAGAGACAGAGACAGAGACAGAGACATAGACAGACACAGAGACGGAGACAAAGACCGAGACAGAGACAGAGACGGAGACAGAGGCAGCGACAGAGCCAGGGACAGAGACTGAGACAGAGACAGAGGCAGAGACAGCGACAGAGACAGAGACAGAGACAGAGACAGAGACAGAGACAGAGACAGAGACAGAGACAGGGCGGACACAGAGGCAGAGACAGAGACAGAGACAGAGACAGAGACAGAGACAGAGACAGATATAGAGACAGAGACAGAGACAGAGACAGAGACAGAGACAGAGACAGAGACAGAGACAGAGACAGAGACAGAGACAGAGACAGAGACAGAGACAGAGACAGAGACAGAGACAGAGACAGAGACAGAGACGGAGACAAAGACAGAGACAGAGGGAGAGACAGAGACAGAGACAGAGACAGAGACAGAGACAGAGACAGAGACAGAGACAGAGACAGAGACAGGGACAGAGACAGAGACATAGACAGAGACAGAGACAGAGACATAGACAGACACAGAGACGGAGACAGAGACCGAGACAGAGACAGAGACGGAGACAGAGGCAGAGACAGAGACAGAGACAGAGACAGAGGCAGAGACAGAGACAGAGACAGAGACAGAGACAGAGACAGAGACAGAGACGGAGACAGAGACAGAGACAGAGACGGAGACAAAGACAGAGACAGAGGGAGAGACAGCGGCAGAGACAGAGACAGAGACAGAGACAGAGACATAGACAGACACAGAGACGGAGACAAAGACCGAGACAGAGACAGAGACGGAGACAGAGGCAGAGACAGAGCCAGGGACAGAGACTGAGACAGAGACAGAGGCAGAGACAGCGACAGAGACAGAGACAGAGACACAGACAGAGACAGAGACAGAGACAGAGACAGAGACAGAGACAGAGACAGAGACAGGGCGGAGACAGAGGCAGAGACAGAGACAGAGACACAGACAGAGACAGAGACAGAGATAGAGACAGAGACAGAGACAGAGACAGAGACAGACACAGAGACGGAGACAAAGACCGAGACAGAGACAGAGACGGAGACAGAGGCAGCGACAGAGCCAGGGACAGAGACTGAGACAGAGACAGAGGCAGAGACAGCGACAGAGACAGAGACAGAGACAGAGACAGAGACAGAGACAGAGACAGAGACAGGGCGGACACAGAGGCAGAGACAGAGACAGAGACAGAGACAGAGACAGAGACAGAGACAGATATAGAGACAGAGACAGAGACAGAGACAGAGACAGAGACAGAGACAGAGACAGAGACAGAGACAGAGACAGAGACAGAGACAGAGACAGAGACAGAGACAGAGACGGAGACAAAGACAGAGACAGAGGGAGAGACAGAGACAGAGACAGAGACAGAGACAGAGACAGAGACAGAGACAGAGACAGAGACAGAGACAGAGACAGAGACATAGACAGAGACAGAGACAGAGACATAGACAGAGACAGAGACGGAGACAAAGACAGAGACAGAGGGAGAGACAGCGGCAGAGACAGAGACAGAGACAGAGACAGAGACATAGAC
Organism: Megachile willughbiella; assembly: GCA_945859595.2. Lineage (NCBI taxonomy): Eukaryota > Metazoa > Arthropoda > Insecta > Hymenoptera > Megachilidae > Megachile > Megachile willughbiella. The sequence goes on from CAMAOD020000293.1 coordinate 417,561, forward strand.
AGACACAGAGACGGAGACAAAGACCGAGACAGAGACAGAGACGGAGACAGAGGCAGAGACAGAGCCAGGGACAGAGACTGAGACAGAGACAGAGGCAGAGACAGCGACAGAGACAGAGACAGAGACACAGACAGAGACAGAGACAGAGACAGAGACAGAGACAGAGACAGAGACAGAGACAGGGCGGAGACAGAGGCAGAGACAGAGACAGAGACACAGACAGAGACAGAGACAGAGACAGAGACAGAGACAGAGACAGAGACAGAGACAGAGACAGAGACGGAGACGGAGACAGAGACAGAGACAGAGACAGAGACGGAGACAAAGACAGAGACAGAGGGAGAGACAGCCGCAGAGACAGAGACAGAGACAGAGACAGGGACAGAGACAGAGACAGAGACAGAGACATAGACAGACACAGAGACGGAGACAAAGACCGAGACAGAGACAGAGACGGAGACAGAGGCAGCGACAGAGCCAGGGACAGAGACTGAGACAGAGACAGAGGCAGAGACAGCGACAGAGACAGAGACAGAGACAGAGACAGAGACAGAGACAGAGACAGAGACAGAGACAGAGACAGAGACAGAGACAGAGACAGAGACAGAGACAGAGACAGAGACAGAGACAGGGCGGAGACAGAGGCAGAGACAGAGACAGAGACAGAGACAGAGACAGAGACAGAGACAGAGATAGAGACAGAGACAGAGACAGAGACAGAGACAGAGACAGAGACAGAGACAGAGACAGAGACGGAGACAGAGACAGAGACAGAGACAGAGACAGAGACAGAGACAGAGACGGAGGGAGAGACAGAGACAGAGACAGAGACAGAGACAGAGACAGAGACAGAGACAGAGACAGAGACAGAGACAGAGACAGAGACAGAGACAGAGACATAGACAGACACAGAGACGGAGACAGAGACCGAGACAGAGACAGAGACGGAGACAGAGGCAGAGACAGAGACAGAGACAGAGACAGAGACAGAGACAGAGACAGAGACAAAGACAGAGACAGAGACAGAGACAGAGACAGAGACAGAGACAGAGACAGAGACAGAGACGGAGACAGAGGCAGAGACAGAGACGGAGACAAAGACAGAGACAGAGGGAGAGACAGCGGCAGAGACAGAGACAGAGACAGAGACAGAGACAGAGACAGAGACAGAGACATAGACAGACACAGAGACGGAGACAAAGACCGAGACAGAGACAGAGACGGAGACAGAGGCAGAGACAGAGCCAGGGACAGAGACTGAGACAGAGACAGAGGCAGAGACAGCGACAGAGACAGAGACAGAGACAGAGACAGAGACAGAGACAGAGACAGGGCGGAGACAGAGGCAGAGACAGAGACAGAGACAGAGACACAGACAGAGACAGAGACAGAGACAGAGACAGAGACAGAGACAGAGACAGAGACAGAGACAGAGACAGAGACAGAGACAGAGACAGAGACAGAGACAGAGACAGAGAGAGAGACAGAGACAGAGACAGAGACAGAGACAGAGACAGAGACAGAGACAGAGACAGAGACAGAGACAGAGACGGAGACGGAGGCAGAGACAGAGACAGAGGAATAGACAGAGAGAGAGACAGAGGAATAGACAGAGACAGAGACAGAAACAGCGACAGGCACAGGGAGAGGGACAGGGTCAGAGACAGAGACAGAGGATTAGACAGAGACAGAGACAGAAACAGCGACAGGCACAGGGAGAGGGACAGGGACAGAGACAGAGACAGAGACAGAGACAGAGACAGAGACAGAGACAGAGACAGAGACAGAGACAGAGACAGAGGACGAGACAGCGACGGACACAGAGACAGAGACAGAGACAGAGACAGAGACAGAGACAGAGACAGAGACAGAGACAGAGACAGAGACAGAGACAGAGACAGAGACAGAGACAGAGACAGAGACAGAGACAGAGACAGAGACAGACACAGAGACGGAGACAAAGACCGAGACAGAGACAGAGACGGAGACAGAGGCAGAGACAGAGCCAGGGACAGAGACGGAGACAGAGACAGAGGAAGAGACAGCGACAGAGACAGAGACAGCGACAGAGACAGAGACAGAGACAGAGACAGAGACAGAGACAGAGACAGAGACAGAGACAGAGACAGCGACAGAGACAGAGACAGAGACAGAGACAGAGACAGAGACAGAGACAGAGACAGGGCGGAGACAGAGACAGAGACAGAGACAGAGACAGAGACAGAGACAGAGACAGAGACAGAGACAGAGACAGAGACAGAGACAGAGACAGAGACAGAGACAGAGACAGAGACAGAGACAGAGACAGACACAGAGACGGAGACAAAGACCGAGACAGAGACAGAGACGGAGACAGAGGCAGAGACAGAGCCAGGGACAGAGACGGAGACAGAGACAGAGACAGAGACAGAGACAGAGACAGAGACAGAGACAGAGACAGAGACGGAGACAGAGACAGAGACAGAGACGGAGACAAAGACAGAGACAGAGGGAGAGACAGCGGCAGAGACAGAGACAGAGACAGAGACAGAGACATAGACAGACACAGAGACGGAGACAAAGACCGAGACAGAGACAGAGACGGAGACAGAGGCAGAGACAGAGCCAGGGACAGAGACGGAGACAGAGACAGAGACAGAGACAGAGACAGAGACAGAGACAGAGACAGAGACGGAGACAGAGACAGAGACAGAGACGGAGACAAAGACAGAGACAGAGGGAGAGACAGCGGCAGAGACAGAGACAGAGACAGAGACAGAGACATAGACAGACACAGAGACGGAGACAAAGACCGAGACAGAGACAGAGACGGAGACAGAGGCAGCGACAGAGCCAGGGACAGAGACTGAGACAGAGACAGAGGCAGAGACAGCGACAGAGACAGAGACAGAGACAGAGACAGAGACAGAGACAGAGACAGAGACAGAGACAGGGCGGACACAGAGGCAGAGACAGAGACAGAGACAGAGACAGAGACAGAGACAGAGACAGATATAGAGACAGAGACAGAGACAGAGACAGAGACAGAGACAGAGACAGAGACAGAGACAGAGACAGAGACAGAGACAGAGACAGAGACAGAGACAGAGACAGAGACAGAGACGGAGACAAAGACAGAGACAGAGGGAGAGACAGAGACAGAGACAGAGACAGAGACAGAGACAGAGACAGAGACAGAGACAGAGACAGAGACAGAGACAGAGACAGAGACATAGACAGAGACAGAGACAGAGACATAGACAGACACAGAGACGGAGACAGAGACCGAGACAGAGACAGAGACGGAGACAGAGGCAGAGACAGAGACAGAGACAGAGACAGAGGCAGAGACAGAGACAGAGACAGAGACAGAGACAGAGACAGAGACAGAGACGGAGACAGAGACAGAGACAGAGACGGAGACAAAGACAGAGACAGAGGGAGAGACAGCGGCAGAGACAGAGACAGAGACAGAGACAGAGACATAGACAGACACAGAGACGGAGACAAAGACCGAGACAGAGACAGAGACGGAGACAGAGGCAGAGACAGAGCCAGGGACAGAGACTGAGACAGAGACAGAGGCAGAGACAGCGACAGAGACAGAGACAGAGACACAGACAGAGACAGAGACAGAGACAGAGACAGAGACAGAGACAGAGACAGAGACAGAGACAGGGCGGAGACAGAGGCAGAGACAGAGACAGAGACACAGACAGAGACAGAGACAGAGATAGAGACAGAGACAGAGACAGAGACAGAGACAGACACAGAGACGGAGACAAAGACCGAGACAGAGACAGAGACGGAGACAGAGGCAGCGACAGAGCCAGGGACAGAGACTGAGACAGAGACAGAGGCAGAGACAGCGACAGAGACAGAGACAGAGACAGAGACAGAGACAGAGACAGAGACAGAGACAGGGCGGACACAGAGGCAGAGACAGAGACAGAGACAGAGACAGAGACAGAGACAGAGACAGATATAGAGACAGAGACAGAGACAGAGACAGAGACAGAGACAGAGACAGCGACAGAGACAGAGACAGAGACAGAGACAGAGACAGAGACAGAGACAGAGACAGGGCGGAGACAGAGACAGAGACAGAGACAGAGACAGAGACAGAGACAGAGACAGAGACAGAGACAGAGACAGAGACAGAGACAGAGACAGAGACAGAGACAGAGACAGAGACAGAGACAGAGACAGACACAGAGACGGAGACAAAGACCGAGACAGAGACAGAGACGGAGACAGAGGCAGAGACAGAGCCAGGGACAGAGACGGAGACAGAGACAGAGACAGAGACAGAGACAGAGACAGAGACAGAGACAGAGACAGAGACGGAGACAGAGACAGAGACAGAGACGGAGACAAAGACAGAGACAGAGGGAGAGACAGCGGCAGAGACAGAGACAGAGACAGAGACAGAGACATAGACAGACACAGAGACGGAGACAAAGACCGAGACAGAGACAGAGACGGAGACAGAGGCAGAGACAGAGCCAGGGACAGAGACGGAGACAGAGACAGAGACAGAGACAGAGACAGAGACAGAGACAGAGACAGAGACGGAGACAGAGACAGAGACAGAGACGGAGACAAAGACAGAGACAGAGGGAGAGACAGCGGCAGAGACAGAGACAGAGACAGAGACAGAGACATAGACAGACACAGAGACGGAGACAAAGACCGAGACAGAGACAGAGACGGAGACAGAGGCAGCGACAGAGCCAGGGACAGAGACTGAGACAGAGACAGAGGCAGAGACAGCGACAGAGACAGAGACAGAGACAGAGACAGAGACAGAGACAGAGACAGAGACAGAGACAGGGCGGACACAGAGGCAGAGACAGAGACAGAGACAGAGACAGAGACAGAGACAGAGACAGATATAGAGACAGAGACAGAGACAGAGACAGAGACAGAGACAGAGACAGAGACAGAGACAGAGACAGAGACAGAGACAGAGACAGAGACAGAGACAGAGACAGAGACAGAGACGGAGACAAAGACAGAGACAGAGGGAGAGACAGAGACAGAGACAGAGACAGAGACAGAGACAGAGACAGAGACAGAGACAGAGACAGAGACAGAGACAGAGACATAGACAGAGACAGAGACAGAGACATAGACAGACACAGAGACGGAGACAGAGACCGAGACAGAGACAGAGACGGAGACAGAGGCAGAGACAGAGACAGAGACAGAGACAGAGGCAGAGACAGAGACAGAGACAGAGACAGAGACAGAGACAGAGACAGAGACGGAGACAGAGACAGAGACAGAGACGGAGACAAAGACAGAGACAGAGGGAGAGACAGCGGCAGAGACAGAGACAGAGACAGAGACAGAGACATAGACAGACACAGAGACGGAGACAAAGACCGAGACAGAGACAGAGACGGAGACAGAGGCAGAGACAGAGCCAGGGACAGAGACTGAGACAGAGACAGAGGCAGAGACAGCGACAGAGACAGAGACAGAGACACAGACAGAGACAGAGACAGAGACAGAGACAGAGACAGAGACAGAGACAGAGACAGAGACAGGGCGGAGACAGAGGCAGAGACAGAGACAGAGACACAGACAGAGACAGAGACAGAGATAGAGACAGAGACAGAGACAGAGACAGAGACAGACACAGAGACGGAGACAAAGACCGAGACAGAGACAGAGACGGAGACAGAGGCAGCGACAGAGCCAGGGACAGAGACTGAGACAGAGACAGAGGCAGAGACAGCGACAGAGACAGAGACAGAGACAGAGACAGAGACAGAGACAGAGACAGAGACAGGGCGGACACAGAGGCAGAGACAGAGACAGAGACAGAGACAGAGACAGAGACAGAGACAGATATAGAGACAGAGACAGAGACAGAGACAGAGACAGAGACAGAGACAGAGACAGAGACAGAGACAGAGACAGAGACAGAGACAGAGACAGAGACAGAGACAGAGACATAGACAGAGACAGAGACGGAGACAAAGACAGAGACAGAGGGAGAGACAGCGGCAGAGACAGAGACAGAGACAGAGACAGAGACATAGACAGACACAGAGACGGAGACAAAGACCGAGACAGAGACAGAGACGGAGACAGAGGCAGAGACAGAGCCAGGGACAGAGACTGAGACAGAGACAGAGGCAGAGACAGCGACAGAGACAGAGACAGAGACACAGACAGAGACAGAGACAGAGACAGAGACAGAGACAGAGACAGAGACAGAGACAGGGCGGAGACAGAGGCAGAGACAGAGACAGAGACACAGACAGAGACAGAGACAGAGATAGAGACAGAGACAGAGACAGAGACAGAGACAGAGACAGAGACAGAGACAGAGACAGAGACAGAGACAGAGACAGAGACAGAGAGAGAGACAGAGACAGAGACAGAGACAGAGACAGAGACAGAGACAGAGACAGAGACAGAGACAGAGACAGAGACAGAGACGGAGACGGAGACAGAGACAGAGACAGAGACAGAGACGGAGACAAAGACAGAGACAGAGGGAGAGACAGCGGCAGAGACAGAGACAGAGACAGAGACAGAGACATAGACAGACACAGAGACGGAGACAAAGACCGAGACAGAGACAGAGACGGAGACAGAGGCAGAGACAGAGCCAGGGACAGAGACTGAGACAGAGACAGAGGCAGAGACAGCGACAGAGACAGAGACAGAGACACAGACAGAGACAGAGACAGAGACAGAGACAGAGACAGAGACAGAGACAGAGACAGGGCGGAGACAGAGGCAGAGACAGAGACAGAGACAGAGACAGAGACAGAGACAGAGACATAGACAGAGACAGAGACAGAGACATAGACAGACACAGAGACGGAGACAGAGACCGAGACAGAGACAGAGACGGAGACAGAGGCAGAGACAGAGACAGAGACAGAGACAGAGGCAGAGACAGAGACAGAGACAGAGACAGAGACAGAGACAGAGACAGAGACGGAGACAGAGACAGAGACAGAGACGGAGACAAAGACAGAGACAGAGGGAGAGACAGCGGCAGAGACAGAGACAGAGACAGAGACAGAGACATAGACAGACACAGAGACGGAGACAAAGACCGAGACAGAGACAGAGACGGAGACAGAGGCAGAGACAGAGCCAGGGACAGAGACTGAGACAGAGACAGAGGCAGAGACAGCGACAGAGACAGAGACAGAGACACAGACAGAGACAGAGACAGAGACAGAGACAGAGACAGAGACAGAGACAGAGACAGAGACAGGGCGGAGACAGAGGCAGAGACAGAGACAGAGACACAGACAGAGACAGAGACAGAGATAGAGACAGAGACAGAGACAGAGACAGAGACAGACACAGAGACGGAGACAAAGACCGAGACAGAGACAGAGACGGAGACAGAGGCAGCGACAGAGCCAGGGACAGAGACTGAGACAGAGACAGAGGCAGAGACAGCGACAGAGACAGAGACAGAGACAGAGACAGAGACAGGGCGGACACAGAGGCAGAGACAGAGACAGAGACAGAGACAGAGACAGAGACAGAGACAGATATAGAGACAGAGACAGAGACAGAGACAGAGACAGAGACAGAGACAGAGACAGAGACAGAGACAGAGACAGAGACAGAGACAGAGACAGAGACAGAGACAGAGACATAGACAGAGACAGAGACGGAGACAAAGACAGAGACAGAGGGAGAGACAGCGGCAGAGACAGAGACAGAGACAGAGACAGAGACATAGACAGACACAGAGACGGAGACAAAGACCGAGACAGAGACAGAGACGGAGACAGAGGCAGAGACAGAGCCAGGGACAGAGACTGAGACAGAGACAGAGGCAGAGACAGCGACAGAGACAGAGACAGAGACACAGACAGAGACAGAGACAGAGACAGAGACAGAGACAGAGACAGAGACAGAGACAGGGCGGAGACAGAGGCAGAGACAGAGACAGAGACACAGACAGAGACAGAGACAGAGATAGAGACAGAGACAGAGACAGAGACAGAGACGGAGACAAAGACAGAGACAGAGGGAGAGACAGAGACAGAGACAGAGACAGAGACAGAGACAGAGACGGAGACAAAGACAGAGACAGAGGGAGAGACAGCGGCAGAGACAGAGACAGAGACAGAGACAGAGACAGAGACAGAGACAGAGACAGAGACAGAGACAGAGACAGAGACAGAGACAAAGACAGAGACAGAGACGGAGACAGAGACAGAGACAGAGACAGAGACAGAGACAGAGACAGAGACAGAGACAAAGACAGAGACAGAGACGGAGACAGAGACAGAGACAGAGACAGAGACAGAGACAGAGCCAGAGACAGAGACAGAGACAGAGACAGAGACAGAGACAGAGACAGAGACGGAGACAAAGGCCGAGACAGAGACAGAGACCGAGACAGAGACAAAGACAGAGACAGAGACGGAGACAGAGACAGAGACGGAGGAATAGACAGAGACAGAGACAGAGGAATAGACAGAGACAGAGACAGAAACAGCGACAGGCACAGGGAGAGGGACAGGGACAGAGACAGAGACAGAGACAGAGACAGAGACAGAGACAGAGACAGAGACAGAGACAGAGACAGAGACAGAGACAGAGACAGAGACAGAGACAGAGACAGAGACAGAGACAGAGACAGAGACAGAGACAGAGACAGAGACAGGGCAGAGACAGAGGCAGAGACAGAGGCAGAGACAGAGACAGAGACAGAGACAGAGACAGAGACAGAGACAGAGACAGAGACAGAGACAGAGACAGAGACAGAGACAGAGACAGAGACAGAGACAGAGACAGAGACAGAGACAGAGACAGAGACAGAGACAGAGACAGAGACAGAGACAGAGACAGAGACGGAGACAAAGACAGAGACAGAGACAGAGACAGAGACAGAGACAGAGACAGAGACAGAGACAGAGACAGAGACAGAGACAGAGACAGAGACAGAGACAGAGACAGAGACAGCGACAGAGACAGAGACAGAGACAGAGACAGAGACAGAGACAGAGACAGAGACAGGGCGGAGACAGAGACAGAGACAGGGACAGAGACAGAGACAGAGACAGAGACAGAGACAGAGACAGAGACAGAGACAGAGACAGAGACAGAGACAGAGACAGAGACAGAGACAGAGACAGAGACAGACACAGAGACGGAGACAAAGACCGAGACAGAGACAGAGACGGAGACAGAGGTAGAGACAGAGCCAGGGACAGAGACGAAGACAGAGACAGAGACAGAGACACAGACAGAGACAGAGACAGAGACAGAGACAGAGACAGAGACAGAGACAGAGACAGGGCGGAGACAGAGGCAGAGACAGAGACAGAGACAGAGACAGAGACAGAGACAGAGACATAGACAGAGACAGAGACAGAGACATAGACAGACACAGAGACGGAGACAGAGACCGAGACAGAGACAGAGACGGAGACAGAGGCAGAGACAGAGACAGAGACAGAGACAGAGGCAGAGACAGAGACAGAGACAGAGACAGAGACAGAGACAGAGACAGAGACGGAGACAGAGACAGAGACAGAGACGGAGACAAAGACAGAGACAGAGGGAGAGACAGCGGCAGAGACAGAGACAGAGACAGAGACAGAGACATAGACAGACACAGAGACGGAGACAAAGACCGAGACAGAGACAGAGACGGAGACAGAGGCAGAGACAGAGCCAGGGACAGAGACTGAGACAGAGACAGAGGCAGAGACAGCGACAGAGACAGAGACAGAGACACAGACAGAGACAGAGACAGAGACAGAGACAGAGACAGAGACAGAGACAGAGACAGAGACAGGGCGGAGACAGAGGCAGAGACAGAGACAGAGACACAGACAGAGACAGAGACAGAGATAGAGACAGAGACAGAGACAGAGACAGAGACAGACACAGAGACGGAGACAAAGACCGAGACAGAGACAGAGACGGAGACAGAGGCAGCGACAGAGCCAGGGACAGAGACTGAGACAGAGACAGAGGCAGAGACAGCGACAGAGACAGAGACAGAGACAGAGACAGAGACAGGGCGGACACAGAGGCAGAGACAGAGACAGAGACAGAGACAGAGACAGAGACAGAGACAGATATAGAGACAGAGACAGAGACAGAGACAGAGACAGAGACAGAGACAGAGACAGAGACAGAGACAGAGACAGAGACAGAGACAGAGACAGAGACAGAGACAGAGACATAGACAGAGACAGAGACGGAGACAAAGACAGAGACAGAGGGAGAGACAGCGGCAGAGACAGAGACAGAGACAGAGACAGAGACATAGACAGACACAGAGACGGAGACAAAGACCGAGACAGAGACAGAGACGGAGACAGAGGCAGAGACAGAGCCAGGGACAGAGACTGAGACAGAGACAGAGGCAGAGACAGCGACAGAGACAGAGACAGAGACACAGACAGAGACAGAGACAGAGACAGAGACAGAGACAGAGACAGAGACAGAGACAGGGCGGAGACAGAGGCAGAGACAGAGACAGAGACACAGACAGAGACAGAGACAGAGATAGAGACAGAGACAGAGACAGAGACAGAGACGGAGACAAAGACAGAGACAGAGGGAGAGACAGAGACAGAGACAGAGACAGAGACAGAGACAGAGACGGAGACAAAGACAGAGACAGAGGGAGAGACAGCGGCAGAGACAGAGACAGAGACAGAGACAGAGACAGAGACAGAGACAGAGACAGAGACAGAGACAGAGACAGAGACAGAGACAAAGACAGAGACAGAGACGGAGACAGAGACAGAGACAGAGACAGAGACAGAGACAGAGACAGAGACAGAGACAAAGACAGAGACAGAGACGGAGACAGAGACAGAGACAGAGACAGAGACAGAGACAGAGCCAGAGACAGAGACAGAGACAGAGACAGAGACAGAGACAGAGACAGAGACGGAGACAAAGGCCGAGACAGAGACAGAGACCGAGACAGAGACAAAGACAGAGACAGAGACGGAGACAGAGACAGAGACGGAGGAATAGACAGAGACAGAGACAGAGGAATAGACAGAGACAGAGACAGAAACAGCGACAGGCACAGGGAGAGGGACAGGGACAGAGACAGAGACAGAGACAGAGACAGAGACAGAGACAGAGACAGAGACAGAGACAGAGACAGAGACAGAGACAGAGACAGAGACAGAGACAGAGACAGAGACAGAGACAGAGACAGAGACAGAGACAGAGACAGAGACAGGGCAGAGACAGAGGCAGAGACAGAGGCAGAGACAGAGACAGAGACAGAGACAGAGACAGAGACAGAGACAGAGACAGAGACAGAGACAGAGACAGAGACAGAGACAGAGACAGAGACAGAGACAGAGACAGAGACAGAGACAGAGACAGAGACAGAGACAGAGACAGAGACAGAGACAGAGACAGAGACGGAGACAAAGACAGAGACAGAGACAGAGACAGAGACAGAGACAGAGACAGAGACAGAGACAGAGACAGAGACAGAGACAGAGACAGAGACAGAGACAGAGACAGAGACAGCGACAGAGACAGAGACAGAGACAGAGACAGAGACAGAGACAGAGACAGAGACAGGGCGGAGACAGAGACAGAGACAGGGACAGAGACAGAGACAGAGACAGAGACAGAGACAGAGACAGAGACAGAGACAGAGACAGAGACAGAGACAGAGACAGAGACAGAGACAGAGACAGAGACAGACACAGAGACGGAGACAAAGACCGAGACAGAGACAGAGACGGAGACAGAGGTAGAGACAGAGCCAGGGACAGAGACGAAGACAGAGACAGAGGAAGAGACAGCGACAGGGACAGAGACAGAGACAGAGACAGAGACAGAGACAGAGACAGAGACAGAGACAGAGACAGAGACAGAGACAGAGACAGAGACAGAGACAGGGACAGAGACAGAGACAGAGACAGAGACGGAGACAATGGCCGAGACAGAGACAGAGACCGAGACAGAGACAAAGACAGAGACAGAGACGAAGACAGAGACAGAGACGGAGGAATAGACAGAGACAGAGACAGAGGAATAGACAGAGACAGAGACAGAAACAGCGACAGGCACAGGGAGAGGGACAGGGTCAGAGACAGAGACAGAGGATTAGACAGAGACAGAGACAGAAACAGCGACAAGCACAGGGAGAGGGACAGGGACAGAGACAGAGACAGAGACAGAGACAGAGACAGAGACAGAGACAGAGACAGAGACAGAGACAGAGACAGAGACAGAGACAGAGACAGAGACAGAGACAGAGACAGAGACAGAGACAGAGACAGAGACAGAGACAGAGACAGAGACAGAGACAGAGACAGAGACAGAGACAGAGACAGAGACAGAGACAGAGACAGAGGCGGGGACAGAGACAGAGACAGAGACAGACACAGAGACAGAGACAGAGACAGAGACAGAGAGAGAGACAGAGACAGAGACAGAGACAGAGACAGAGACAGAGACGGGGACAGAGACAGAGACAGAGACAGACACAGAGACAGAGACAGAGACGGAGACAGAGACAGAGACAGAGACAGAGACAGAGACAGAGACAGAGACAGAGACAGAGACAGAGACAGAGACAGAGACAGAGACAGAGACAGAGAGAGAGACAGAGACAGAGACAGGGACAGAGACAGAGACAGAGACAGAGACAGAGACAGAGACAGAGACAGAGACAGAGACGGAGACAGAGACAGAGACAGAGACGGAGACAGAGACAGAGACAGAGGGAGAGACAGCGGCAGAGACAGAGACAGAGACAGAGACAGAGACATAGACAGACACAGAGACGGAGACAAAGACCGAGACAGAGACAGAGACGGAGACAGAGGCAGAGACAGAGCCAGGGACAGAGACTGAGACAGAGACAGAGGCAGAGACAGCGACAGAGACAGAGACAGAGACAGAGACAGAGACAGAGACAGAGACAGAGACAGAGACAGAGACAGGGCGGAGACAGAGGCAGAGACAGAGACAGAGACACAGACAGAGACAGAGACAGAGATAGAGACAGAGACAGAGACAGAGACAGAGACAGAGACAGAGACAGAGACAGAGACAGAGACAGAGACAGAGACAGAGACAGAGAGAGAGACAGAGACAGAGACAGAGACAGAGACAGAGACAGAGACAGAGACAGAGACAGAGACAGAGACGGAGACGGAGACAGAGACAGAGACAGAGACAGAGACGGAGACAAAGACAGAGACAGAGGGAGAGACAGCGGCAGAGACAGAGACAGAGACGGAGACAGGGACAGAGACAGAGACAGAGACAGAGACATAGACAGACACAGAGACGGAGACAAAGACCGAGACAGAGACAGAGACGGAGACAGAGGCAGAGACAGAGCCAGGGACAGAGACTGAGACAGAGACAGAGGCAGAGACAGCGACAGAGACAGAGACAGACACAGAGACAGAGACAGAGACAGAGACAGAGACAGAGACAGAGACAGAGACAGAGACAGAGACTGGGCGGAGACAGAGGCAGAGACAGAGACAGAGACAGAGACAGAGACAGAGACAGAGATAGAGACAGAGACAGAGACAGAGACAGAGACAGAGACAGAGACAGAGACAGAGACAGAGACAGAGACAGAGACAGAGACAGAGACAGAGACAGAGACAGAGACAGAGACAGAGACAGAGACAGAGACAGACACAGAGACGGAGACAAAGACAGAGACAGAGGGAGAGACAGAGACAGAGACAGAGACAGAGACAGAGACAGAGACACAGACAGAGACAGAGACAGAGACAGAGACAGAGACATAGACAGACACAGAGACGGAGACAGAGACCGAGACAGAGACAGAGACGGAGACAGAGGCAGAGACAGAGCCAGGGACAGAGACGGAGACGGAGATAGAGGCAGAGACAGAGACAGTGACGGAGACAGAGGCAGAGACAGAGCCAGGGACGGAGACAGAGACAGAGACGGAGACAGAGACAGAGACAGAGACGGAGACAAAGACCGAGACAGAGACAAAGACAGAGGCAGAGACGGAGACAGAGACAGAGACAGAGACAGAGGAATAGACAGAGAGAGAGACAGAGGAATAGACAGAGACAGAGACAGAAACAGCGACAGGCACAGGGAGAGGGACAGGGTCAGAGACAGAGACAGAGGATTAGACAGAGACAGAGACAGAAACAGCGACAGGCACAGGGAGAGGGACAGGGACAGAGACAGAGACAGAGACAGAGACAGAGACAGAGACAGAGACAGAGACAGAGACAGAGACAGAGACAGAGACAGAGACAGAGACAGAGACAGAGACAGAGACAGCGACAGAGACAGAGACAGAGACAGAGACAGAGACAGAGACAGAGACAGAGACAGGGCGGAGACAGAGACAGAGACAGGGACAGAGACAGAGACAGAGACAGAGACAGAGACAGAGACAGAGACAGAGACAGAGACAGAGACAGAGACAGAGACAGAGACAGAGACAGAGACAGAGACAGAGACAGAGACAGAGACAGACACAGAGACGGAGACAAAGACCGAGACAGAGACAGAGACGGAGACAGAGGTAGAGACAGAGCCAGGGACAGAGACGAAGACAGAGACAGAGGAAGAGACAGCGACAGGGACAGAGACAGAGACAGAGACAGAGACAGAGACAGAGACAGAGACAGAGACAGAGACAGAGACAGAGACAGAGACAGAGACAGAGACAGAGACAGGGACAGAGACAGAGACAGAGACAGAGACGGAGACAATGGCCGAGACAGAGACAGAGACCGAGACAGAGACAAAGACAGAGACAGAGACGAAGACAGAGACAGAGACGGAGGAATAGACAGAGACAGAGACAGAGGAATAGACAGAGACAGAGACAGAAACAGCGACAGGCGCAGGGAGAGGGACAGGGTCAGAGACAGAGACAGAGGATTAGACAGAGACAGAGACAGAAACAGCGACAAGCACAGGGAGAGGGACAGGGACAGAGACAGAGACAGAGACAGA